>VXAL01006008.1:28033-73429 GCA_013399475.1 Chauna torquata | reverse complement strand
CCCGGCGGGTTCCGCTTCCCGGTGGGGCCGAGGGCGGCGCGTGGCGTCCCCGAGCAGCTCGGCAGCGCCCTGGCCGCCGGCCCCGAGCGCGCCGCGAGGCTGGGAAGGTAATGGAGGAAAGCCGGGCTGCTGCCGGTCGGTTTCCACCTATTGGGGGGGGGGGGGGCGCAGCGCGTACGGGCGCGAAAGTCCTGTGCAAGAATTTTTGTGGGGTCCTAAAAGAAGAAGAAGAAAAAAAAAGGTTGGAAGCTAACGGACTGGCTGGTTTTGACACTTGTCGTGTCTTGACAGCTGGGCTTGGCAGCCCTCGCCGAGGCTTGCCCTAACTTCTAGTGGTCGGACGTGGGTATCCTTCTGCCTGCACGCCTACGGAGTTTCACTTTTGCTCGCTCCGGTTACAAGAGGAAAGCTCGGCGTTAAAATTGGGACTGTAGTCTGTGCGTTTTGGTGAGGCACCGACACGGCATACGTAACTTCGGTTAAAAGCAAAATCACCCCGGTGGCTAGGCTCAGGTCTCGGTTGTAATGGCCGTCGTTGAACCTAAACGTATGCCGTAGCTTCGTAGCACTGGGGAAATGTTCCCGGGGGTCGGGCTTCCCGCTGGGTGGATGCTGAGGCTGCCGGCGGTGGCGGGTGTTGCTCAGTGCCTTACCGCCGTGAGCTGGGGGCTGTAAAGCTGCGGCGAGGAATTTGAGTCGCGTTCCGGGGTTAGCACGCGGTGTCCGTCGCACTTGTACTCAAAATGGCGTTTGTGGCTCTGACAGACCCCCGGGTTTTGCTGCTGGTCAGGTGGGACTGCTGGCGTGCGGGTGTGCCGGGCGGCAGGCCTGTGGTGGTGCCCGTTCACGTGTGTGTGGGTCTTTTCCCTTTCGGCCTCGAGCAGTTCTGTGTAGGACCTTCGCTGTTTGGACCTGTGTAGGCTGAGATCGTGTTAGGGTCGGGTGGGTGGCGTTGGCTGTTGGTCCTTGCTGAGCTGATCCGAACTGGAAGTAGAGTTGCTGCTTGTTGTACTGTGTCAGCAGCCTGACGGCCAGAACAAATGCGAGTCGAGCATTTTGTTTTAACGTAGTAGTAGTGTTGGGAGAATAAGGCACTGTCCATGCTTTTTTTTCTTTTTGGTAAATTTGTCAAAACAATTATGGGTACCAGTACAAAATAAAGTAGGTTATATGTCTTTTCGCAGTCTGCTGCTCTTTTTCAGCAAGCAAAGCAAAAGAGAAGTCTCATAGCAAGTACGTGACTAACAACGCAGTTCACAATGTGTTGGAAGATGTGTGTGTATGAACGATACCTGTGTAGTGAACCATTCATTTGGATAGCGTTGTTATGCAACTATACAAAATACAGGGAATACTGAAGGTGCCAGGGTATTGAAGGAATACATCTAAGAACTAACTGCTGTTTCTTATTTACTCTGTGTTTTAGTTTCATGTGAACTGGCAATCAAGTGGCACTCTATTTATAGCCTCTTTCAGCTTTTGAAAACAGCTGCTCCAAGAGGGATCTGCACATCATGTTGTACCTCCCCGTGCAGATAGCTCACTCCGGGAATTTATGTCCTTGCAAAACTCTATCTGATTTTGCAAGATCTCTAAATAAACTGCTCTGAAGCCGAATCAGTTCAGGACAAAGTTCCAAAGGAAAGTCTAGTGGAGATTGGGAAATACGTACATGCCTGGGATGTGTCCTCCGGACGTTATTGTTTGTTAAGAATGATTCCCGCTGTGGTGGTAGAGGGAAAATGTGGGTTTTATCAGTTTATCTGCATTAGCTACATTTTCTTCAGCACTTAGGCTAGTTAGTCTCAATTTCAGACAGCACTTGAATCTGAAGTCTCCAGAGAAAGCCGGGCTGCTCTGGGAGGCTGTCAGTAACGCTCCTTGCTTTGATGCACTTTGGGCATTGTCTTAGCCTGATGCTGGTGGGAGGAATCCTGCTGTTGGATCATGGGTGGGAACTGAGCTTCACGCTGCTTTCAGTTGTTAAAATATCACAGTGCTTTTACACTGAAAGACATTGGGTGTAAACGCTAGTATCCAACTTAAATTCTGCTTTGAAACTGGCAAATGAATTTCGGAAGACAAATGTAATTACTCAGAGATGTGCTACTTTCCCAAGAATCCCAAAATCTTTGTTGCAATTTTTTATCATTGTGGCAATGTTTCAGTGACTAACGGACGTATCAGGTCTGATAGCAGATGAACCGTTTGCTGTTGTCCAAATGAGGGCCTACGTACAGATGAACTATAGCACGTAATAATTCGTCTAGAGCAGCAGCAGCGTGGGTTTATTGCAAGAAGAAAGTGGATCCATAATTCCTCTGAAATATTTAATGTGACAGCTTTATTTGCTTTTCTGTGAAGGGATGTGGTGCTGAGGATGGCTCTGTGTAGCCATGAAGAAGACTGAAGACTTTTTTTTTTTTTTAAATTAACTGGCATAGCAGGTTATCCTCGGAAACACCGTTAGTCTAAAATAGTTTGCAGAGAGGAATCTTAACCGTGTTTTTGCTCGGAATGATTGTCAGGAGTTGTGCTTGATACAATGAAAGCCAGTTTCAAAATAAGTAAATTCTCCCTAGCTGCTGATACTCTTGTTCACATACTGTTTACTGTCATCTTCTTAACTTGTAATATGAAATTTTTGAGCTTTCCAGATTTGTGAGAGTTAGTGTTGTGATGCCGTCTGCTGAGCTTCCCCTCACACCTTTTCAAAGAAAACTTTCATATTCTAGGTGTAACATTTTAATACTACGGTTTTCTCATCCTATTTTGTAAGATTCAGGAAAGGTATGAAATCTATAAATTAACTGTAAGAAAACCAGTAGTTATGTTCATTGTGGTCAAATTTTCTAAACCTTCAGCAGCTGTTGCTGCAAGGAGAACTGTAAATATGTTATTATATAGGTAGGAAATGAGAGAACTTACTAAACTAATCAGGCGTCATTAGCTCCCCCTGTTTACTGGGATGAACCATAGTAAAACCAAAACTAATACAGATCTGAAGCAAGTTAGTTGCACTGTTCACAGGTCAGGCTGAGGAGAACAGGGTATGTGAGATCAGCTGTTACCTGTGTGGACAACCAGGTAGTTTTGAGGTCGGCTGTGTAACACTTAGTTACATTATTAGTTTATAAAACTAGTAGCGGCTTACTGAATGTGGGTGGGATCGGGTGTTGCTGTTGAACATCTCGTTCTTCCTGAAATGTGTTGCTCAGAGTGGGGGAGTGAAATGAATTCTGTAAAATACCATACGCTCTCATTCTCTCTGTTGCTTTTTCTTGGACCAAACAAAACTAAAAAACAAAACAAAACAAAAACCCTAAAAAAAAAAAAAACAGCAGAGGTGAAAATTTGATTTTTAGGGAAAACAGCTAGAACACAGATGTGTTATTTTCCCCAGCTTTCACTGCAGTTGTATTTCAACACGTGGTGTCTTAGTCTTTGAAAATAATACAGAGTAAGAAGGGCCAGAAAGCAATAACGTTATCATCTGTGCAGTTGGTGCTATTGCAGACTTGGAGACAGTCACAGAGTATTTTGTCAGCCCTTCTTCTTTAATTCTTTGCATAATACTTTAGAGGTTTAGTTATTTTCAGGTGCACTGTTACATTTCATGTCCTAAACCTCTTGCATTAATTTTCTTCTCTAGTATGAATTAAAGAGACTGCATCTGTCACAGCTAAAAACCATAATTGGGAGAGGTGGTTTATGTTGTTTTTCCTTCTACAAGTGTAGCAAATTAACTGCTGCTTGAAAAAGGAGCTCTACAAATTTGCCTGGTTGTCTGATGGCAGGGACTCAGGTGACTGCTATTTTAATATGAATCGTTTAGCTTCCTGATGTACAGCATCTTCCACTGCACTTCAGCGTGTGCCCAGAGAGCCAGCTCTGTAGTGGTATATGCTGGCACGCACCAAAGGCTTTAGGAAACTAGGCTGACTGAAGATTTTCGAAAGATACAACCATACTGCCCAAATTTGCTTCATGAGTGATGTTTTCTGAATAATAGAAACAGGCAGAGTCAGAATTGAAGTTTACAGTACAATGAGTGAGTGAGAGGAAAATATTTCTTTGAAACAATACCTAACATCTTCAATATGCTCAACCTATTACATGTCGGGCAGGAAATTTCATGTGGCCATTGGATTTTCAGTGGCTGTATAGAGAAGTTTAAGATGTGTAAGAGCATTGCAGAAAAAGAATGCTACATTTTAATTGTTAAAACACTGGAGAGTAGAGTGATTGGGTACTGCCTCAAGCTGGACTATACTCAGTGAGTATAATCCTTAAAAAATACAGGTGGGCAATTGAAAGAGCAGTGTGTCATCAAGACCTGTTGATAACGAGTTGGATTTGGAGGAGTTTAATGAAGAGACTATGTCTGAAGCATACTCCATGGTACAATCTCATTTAAGCTGGTACCAAAGAACAGAAAGGCTCAATGCGTACGTATAAAACCACTTTTTAAAAATGTTGGGGGTGATCCTAACAAATAAAGGTTAATGATTTTTTTTTCTAGTTCCAAATAAATCAACTGCCATATCAAGCCAGCAATTTTTAGTGTTTTAATAGAGTGATTTGTAGAAAGTAGCACGCTATAGGTAAAGCAAAGTAAAAGGTAGCGTAGCGGAATCATCTGGACAAGGTAACAAATAAAGAAGCTGGCTGGCTATAATTCGGTACGTACCAGAGAGCCATACGGAGATGTGAGCGAGGAGGCAGGATTAAGGTTGGCTGAGTATTTCTGGTGTCTGAGTGTTGAATACTTAGTTCTTGTTACACTCTAAGCAGCCGTCTGTTACCGTCGGGATAATTTCACTGGTAGATTACCTGAGCTATGGAAGTGGAGGCGCAGGAGCCAGCTGCACCTGGGAGTAGCACAGCCGTGTGGCATCACGCTGCAGATATTTGCCAGCTTGTTTTGCTGCTGTCTGGGGGCTCTTTGCTCCTAGTTGACGATACCATTGACCTGACCTCAGTTACATCTTCCTTGTGTGTTCCTGTGGTTTAATTGTTATGTTTCGTGTTACTGCTTCTGGCTCCTTATTTTTGTCCCACCTTACTCCTACTTAAAGTAGGACTTGCATACCATTGACAGTCACGTTAGTACATTTTCTGTTAAAAAGAAAATTGATACTCAGGATATGGGATTACATGGTGCTTTCTGTCACTCTGTTCTGAAACAAGAGAGTGAGATCGATAGGAATGCAGCTTCTGTTTTTATCTACTAACATCAGTTTGTGGAAAAACTGATTTTCTGTCCTTCAGAAATTCAAGAGGCTTTTTGAGTTGTTTGTAGTTTTGTCACCTGTGCTTGACATGGGCTAAATTATGCAGATCTCCTTTTTTTTTTAAGGGATTACCCTTATGTGTAATATCTGTGCACTGAACATTAATCATGCATGTTCATGATTGCCAAGAAGTATAAACGTATGTAACAGCGTGCTGTAGTCCCACGGCTTTGCATATATCATTATACTGTTTGAATTATACTCAGTCTTAGAATGCAAATATATTTACTTCATAGCCTTTGGAGTCTCAATCTTCTCACGCAGACAGCTGGAGACCACAGATTTGTGTGCACTTTACATATCTTTTCATTTTTTGATTGCAATATTTTCATTGAATTTACAGTGTATGCTTTTAAAGACACTCTTTGTACGAAAAAATGTATTTGCTTTTTAAATGACTGCCTCTGTCTTGATACTGAGTGTTTCAGACAGCTTCATCATTAAATTGCACCTTGATCTTGTAATAATAAGCCTGGGATACATGAAAGCTGTCTCTTGCTGCAAAAACAAATCGTGTACTGGATTTGTATTTCAGGATGAGGCAGTGATGTGGGAGATCCCTTTAGATGTCTTTTTCTTCTTCTTCTTCTTCTTCTTCTTCTTCTTCCCTTCCCTGTAGTCTTCCTCCAGCTGGATTGTTTCCATTACCTGCATTAGGGCAGACCGTTGAGTGTATTTGTGTTTAGTCACTTCTAAATTCTTGCAGTGCAATACGATGAGTTCTTGTGACTTTGCTTGTGATTCCTGATCTTCTGTGCTTTGAACGTCCCCGAAATAGTCCAGTGGGATATAACTGATCATGTATCAAGAACTTGTTGATACTTGAGACTAGTCCTGTCCTGGCAGTGAGGAAGAAGATCAGTCCATATATGAAGCATGCCAGCCTTCAAAGCAAGCTGGATTTTCCACTAATGAAGTGCAAGTCTCAGATTTTCTTGTCCATCTTTGAGGCTCAATGAGTCATTAAATCAGATATGTTCCAAATGCATCAGTATAGGTTGATTCATTAAGTATTGAGCATAAATAGTGTGAGATGGAATCTGAGTAACATCAGTAAATGTCAGTATCATTCTTCAGTGACGTACGGGCTTTCCTCAGGAGAATGGAGCATGTAAATGCTGCTGCTCTCTATTTAGCAGTTATTATGAGGAAGATGAGAGTCATCCTTACCTTCCCTGTGAACCAAATGCGGTCTGAGCCATTGGTGATGCTTGTCCAACCTCTGTTCAACTACTGAAACTTCACCAGTATAGAAAACTGTTACACAAAACCAAAAAAATGCTCTTTTTTTAGGTTAGATTGCTTTGGCGTTATTTTTGTAGTGAGTTCCCATTATTTACCTTAATCAGTTAAACAGTGGTTTGGTGGTTTGTTTGTTTGTTTTTGTCATTTACATACAACTTAATGCACTGAGCAACTTAGCTTTTAAAAGTAAGCTTTTTTTTCATTTGTTTTTGAATCCCCAATTGTAATTCAACTTACGTCACAGTGTTGCTTGATAGTCATTTACGAGCAAGACTCAGATTACTACTTTAGCTTAACTTTTGACGTCATCTGTTTTTAAACTCTAATCCTGGGCAATTTCCAAGTGTTTAAACTTGTAATCTCGCAGGGATACGCATCCGTATCTGTTATGGTGTATATATCTATATCTACTTCACATCTTCCCCCAAACCTGGCAGTTTACAATTCCCGTACTGCCTAGGATTAAACAGTATTTTTAATTAGGTAAGCATGCAGAATCGCAAAAGCTTGAACTCAGTTCTACCCTGTCCAAATTCTCAGTTTTACTGAGAAAACTTTTTGGAAAGGCAGACTGCTTTTTTTGCCAGCAGGCGTGTCTCTTTAGATATGCTGGTAAGCTCCTACATAGTCACTTCTTAATCTGTTTAAAAATGTGGGTTAAGTTAGCTTAGACAACTTTAAATAGTAGACTTCTGTTTACCCCAGAACCTTGCCCAAAATGGGCTAAGGAGTAATCATGCGGTGAGTTGTGCTGGCTGATGAAGCCGCTGATGGGCACTGAAATGTGAACGGGAGGACTGGTGGCAGCGTTCAGCACACACGTCTTCAGCCACAGGAGGATGTGCCTGCTGGGATGTGCTCAAGAGCAGATTCTGATAACTTTTTCTTTGCTTCCACTTTCCATGCTCCGGTACTCATCTTGTCTGAACGTGGAGGTGACAGAAGATCATGGTTCTGCTGCCAGCAGTCTTCACTCTTGCAGTGGGGCAGCCATATCCCCGTTTCTGCTTCATAGACATCCTCTGTTGCCGCTGAAATACAGAGCTCCTAATTAGCCTTGGGTGTTAGGAGAACTACTTGAGAAAATGAAACTGAGCACCCAATGTGATGATGCACATTTCCTGAAGTTCTGTAAGGACTGCCTGTGTTACTGGGTTAATACCATGTTAATATTATGCTATGTTAAGACACATCCACACTTGCAATAGTGCCGTTTCCTCCAGCTTGCAACATCCTGCATACTATTGCTTTTTGCCCTCAGTTAGTGGAAACCTCCTTTGATGAGAAGATAAGGCTCAAATGTGTTTTTCTTTGTCTGATTACTAGTCAGTTTCGTATTGGTATCTGTTGTAGAATTTCAGGTTGTTTATCTGAGAAACATGTTTTAGTGCTTTTGGAGAAAACAAAATGCTTTTGCATTTGGTTAATCATATGTCCGGTTAATCCCACTTAAGCTATTTCAGATAGTTTGTTGAGAAGAGTAAGGTGGTACCTGTTATCTTATTGCCTTTGGTTGTCTTTTGCGTAGATCCAGCTTCTCTTTGTATTATTACTTATTTTTTTTATCCTCAGCTCTGTAGAAATTAGAAATGTTGTTCACATAATATAAAAATTTCAAGTGCCTTTTATCTCAGTGAGCAGTTCATGTATGACTATTGGGCTACTTTAAATAACTGAATGAATACCAAACCTGCTGAAAACTGTGCATTTTCGTTTCTCCTTTCACAAAACCACTCTGATTTATCTTCTGCTGAGCTACAATCTGTGGCAAGAACAATACAGAAGACTTTGCTGTGGGCAGCCTGAGTGGGGACAGGATAGCTGTCAGAATGTGGTGTACTTGTGAATGAAATCCACTTAGTACCTGCCACTACAGCATGCTCACTCACAAGCCAGTACTTAGAATATGCAGATAAATGCCATCTCTAAGACAGGTCATTGTGATTTACAGCACATTTATGCCACTGTGAACGCCTTAAAAATTCATATTAATGCACCTGAATTCCGTTTATTAAGTATCTTTCAAGCATAAAACGTGGTAGATATCAAACAGCAATTAAACAAGTTGTCCGTGTTTATTTTCTTTACTTTCAAGCTTAAATTCATGTGGCCTTATCAGTGATGGAGCCCAGTGGAAGCTTATATTCAGGAGCGGATACTTTTAGAATCGGAAATATGTGTGGAAGTTAATTACAGACACTTGTACTAATGCAAACAGATCTTAGATCTCTGTCATTACTTGTAGTAATTTACTCTTGCAGTTTTGGTAGAAGAAAAACAAAATGGAAGTCTTTTCCAGAATGGTTATTAATCACCCTAAAATATATACCGTCACTGAGCCAATTTTTTTTATTTCAGCAGATCTCATTTTGTGTTTCTTTCGAGATACAATTTTGTATCAATATACTCATGAGGAGACTTTATAGACCTGCAGGGTTGTAAATCAGGGCACAGTGTCCTGTCTTCTGTAGTTTCTTAGTGTTAATATGTGAAAGTTCTGTGTTTCTTAATACATGAAGCTTATTCTGAAGTGTGTCTTGGGATTTAAGTGCAAGCTTGATTAACACTAAGTCATCTGGTGCTGGGTGTTCAGTAAGAAAGCTCTTGCGGATTAAAATGGGAAGTAGGTCTCTCTGTAGAAATTAAAATATTTTGTGTTTCTGTATAGTGTTCAGACCTTTAGGCTTGATGAATTATCGTTAAAAGCAGGGAATAATTTGGGTTATCAGTTTTTGAACTTAAATCATAAAGAAGCAGTTGTCTGTATGTGTTAACCTGAAAGGTAATCTTTTAAATGCTGATAAAAGCCAGAGTTACCTTTTTTTTTTCTCTTGGGGGGACCGGGAAGGGGGGAGCATTTATACAGTAGCACAAAACAATTAGGAAATATAACAGAGGGCCTTGATCAAAGGGCTGGATTAATCACACTAGTGGGTTTGGTTTCTGGCACTGCTGGTGATTCACTCTCTCCTTTGATAAACTGCTTTGGTTTCGTGTGTCACAATTTCAGTGTCTGTAAAATGGGGCTGCTCTCAGTCTATGTGGCTAACAAATGTTTTTCAAGATTTCAATTCATGTTCAAGGATTTTATTGTTTCTTGATGAAAGTTAATGCAGTGCTTATTGTATATCGTCCTGTTAACTGCATGACATAGTTCTGTTTGCTGTATGGAATATTCAAATTCATTTGCTAAGGAAAAACCGTGTTGAGACATGGATCAAAAGTTATACTTGATCATTGTGCAGAGTTTGAGCTAGTCCAGCGAAATAACCCATTTACAAATTAACTGGACTGTCCATCTTTTCATGAAGTAGCTTCACAAACATGTAAACTCTATGGTGGAAAATCAAGAGTAATTTTGAAATGCTCTTAGAGTGCAAGATAACATGTGCTCTGCATTGGGAACAGACTCTGGCTCTGTTTCAGCTTTAAACTAGGGCATTTCAAATGTCACAGCAAGTGAGCACTGAGGGACTTGGCCTCGGGAAGAGCCAGCTTGACATAAACGAGCGTTCATTTGACAAACAGGATCTATTACTGTTTTTCAGAATAAGGGTTATCTTTCAATTTCTCGTACCGAGATGGTGCCGCTTGGATCAAAGTTTGGTTATGTTTCCGTATAGCACAAACACACTTGCAAGTCTAGACCTTCTTCATGAAATGATCTCTACTTTTTCGATGGAAAATTCTGGAGCACAATTTTAAACGTACAAAAGTCTTACATGCTTGAAGTGTTAAACTTTGCTGCTGTCATCTGTTCTGAAGTACCATTGACTAAATCGGTTACAAAAGAGAGGTACGTGTACTCCTGCCAAAATATCAATGTAGAAGGCACCTGATCAGCAATTTCTAAACTGAGGATTGTGACCTAAATGGTGTCATAACTGTTACGTGTGGGGAATATGAGGGGCACTGTGGTATTTTGGTATTTCTCCCAGAAGTGAGACTGGAACTGCGCATACATGCCCAGACCCCGGAGTTAGGTAGTTCTGCAGAGAGCCGTGCATGGCAAGGCTTCGTTTGGTTTGAAGCTGTGTGCAGGGGAGCATACTGAAGATATAATTTACAAGTAAGCGTCTGTAGTTTCTCTTTTGCCAGCTTTCCCATATTTAAATTCACATGATAAGTCCCTCAGGTGGTGCTTCTTCCATACACAGAATGTGGCCTTGGAAATGGTCCTATAGTCTCTAGCTCAATAAAAACTAAAAAAAAACATTGGTCACTGTACTGAGGGTGGCACTGTGCCTTGAGGCTTCAGTAGTGTGTAGTGTTTGGTGAAAAAGGGTGGATGGATAAAAATTCAAAATCTTGCTGATTGTTTTACTGAGAGGGGCACTATTCTCTTGAGGCTTCAATAGTGCATGGTGTCTGGTGAAAATAGGTGGGTAGAGAGCTAGCTTGATAGCTTTCCAAATTTCACGTATGTAAACACTTCACAGGGAGGTTGCCTTTGCCATTTGAAACTTCACAGTGCTTTGTTGTTTGTTGTTTCTTGTTGATAGTTTCAACTTAAGGGTTTCAAAGCAAACCTCGTGCGTGTTCCACTGTCCAGTGAGATGATCTGTGTCATGACAGCTTGGTCACTTGATCCCTATCACAAACAGGCCTTACTTGAACAGAAGAAATCACATATTGAAGCATCCTCTCAGAGTTAAATTATTCATTCTCTGGTGGAATATAGTTGAGGGGAAAAAGAAACAGTTTCTGGCTCTTACAGAACCTGTAGACGGTGTTGGGGAAAAAACAAAACAAAAACAAAAACACAACAACAATAGAGGTCTTGATGCCAGAAAGAAGTACTCTGTGGGCTTTTCTCAAAAGACTGTATCTCCCTCATCTTAGCTGAAGGGAGAGACAGGAGGGCTGCCTTCATTGGAAGATGGAGGGGACAGGTCGCCACTGCATTCGGTGAATGAGAATTAAGGATTTGCCAAGATTCATGCTATCCTGGAGAGCAGAGTCCTTGATAAGGGGAATTTGACTTTTAGAAAGTCTAGTGATAAGAGTTGTGATTCACCTTAAGAGTGAAATAGGAGTGTAGTCTACTAATTAGCAAGCTAAATGGTATTGTGTTTTTAATGTTTTAATATGATAAAAATGTGGAAGTTACAAAAATATTCAGGTGAAAACAGAAATAACAGAAAACCCTAGTATTCATTTACTGCTGAAATTTTTAACCAAACCAATGAACTTAAGGAAGTCATTGCTGCAGTACAAGGAACACTTCGCCAACTGCTAACTCAGCTTTTAACAACAGCAAATCCAGAGACAATATTTTCTTCAGATCCATTTATTCAAGTAGTTCTGTTTTTATTTTAGGGGGAAAAAAAATCAGGATTTGCTGGTTCCGGTTTTGAGTGATAAGATAAACAAGAAACAGTCCATTCTGCTGACTTACTGTGTTTAGTACTTTATCACGTAGAAAAGTTTTTGAGGCAAAACATTTTCACATTTCTTCAGTGTCCCTTGCTTGTGTTTTGTTTCTGTACTATCTCTGTTGAATGCTCACTGCACTACCTGATTCACCTGTAGATAACAGCCTGCCAACAACATAGGGAGGATATTGGAAAGAACTTTAGCTCTACCCTGAAATCCCAAAGATGTGGTGTTCTTACAATCCTAGCCCTGTGTACATTTGTGGCAATGAAGCAAGTCTAGAAAGACTAATATTGAAAACTGCTTCACTGAATAAGACAGTATAGTTTTCTTTTTTTAAAGCTAGTTTAGATGTGCTTAGAAGCAAGCACTGTGTAATCATTTCCCCCAGCCATACCTCTTCTTAAAAAAGAAAAAATCCTTTGTCAAAGAATGTTCTTCAGTCTCGCTTCGTACTTGAGCTGTGTTAATGACTGTCTGGCTGCCGTCCCTGATAGTACGTCTTGATCCTCCTTCAGTGATTTTGAATTTTAGAGCTGACTTTCAGTTCCAGCAAAAGCTGGGCACCAGAGCATACCTTTTCGTGGCGGGTTGGCTGCACAAACTTTTGCTGAGGTGCAGTTGTAGCTGCTGGAGCGTGCAACGCCTGATGAGTGTCCGGGTCCTTGAGGGCACCTGACGCTGATGCTCCGTGCCCGCTTCTCAGTCGGATGAGAAGGGCTGTGGCCACCTGGGATTGTGAGGGACCAGGTACGGATATCAGGTGGTCTTTTTCGGTTCAGGAGAGTATCTGGGGCAGGTAAAAGATGTAAAGAGGAAACGAGTAGAGAAAAAGGAGAAATTACGTTCCCAAATTTGTGCTAGAGTGCTGGAGGCAGCAACGCTGGGCACTGGAATGGGCTCTCCCTTGAGCTGAACCAGAGCAAGTCATGAAACGTAGGGCTTCCAGGTGTGGGGAGGGTTCTCTGCTGCTGCAGTTTTTCTCTCGCCAGCTCCTTAGTTTCCTTGAAGGGAAGTTAATTTTGAGTGAATTCAGTAGGTTTGGTATTCAAAAACAGTACAGCCTAGCATCTTACCTAGAGTTTTGTTCTGAGAGTTATACAAATACAGGACAAAAAAGATAGCTGTCTTTAAGTTTAAGAGTGTTTAGGATTTAAGTAAAAAGATCAGGCTTATCAGTATTTGCCTTTTCCGAAACAGTTTTCCAGGGATTATTAGGTTCACTATAACGTGTTTTCCTAAAACAAAGGCACTCTAACCAAATATCTCCAACTGTCATTTAATTTAATCACCTGGTTCAGGAAGTGGTCATGTTGTTTCCAATACACCATGTTTCACTTTCTACTTGAAACCTAAACACGTTCTCCTTTGTATACCTTATACAAAATGTCATACTTCTAGAACTGTGTTACACTTGCTGTCTGCAGCTAAGTTGACCAAAAAACTCCAGGGTTATTTTCGGCATTGTATTAGTTTCAGGGAAGCCATCAACCTGTGAACTGTGCATGTCACCATTTCTACGCTGTTATTAACAGTGATGGAAGAGCTAGCAAGTGTGATGCTTGTCTTAGTGCTTGTGAAATGAGAACCATATGAATTGTTTCAAGACTTACATTTATATTCTGGTTCTTTATTGTTCAGGTTTTTAACTGTTACTGCCCATAAGTAGGGTCTTAATTAGTTCTTCAGTGTTACTGTTTTTATGTAATGAGTATTTTTCTTCACAGGGAGAAGAGAATTTATCCAAAGATTAAAACTTGAAGCAACCTTGAATGTGCATGATGGATGTGTAAGTGACTTTTTGCTTTTTGTTTGTTTGTTAAAAGATGTTAAATTATGATTTTATTACCACAGTAGTAAATAGTTCCTTGACTTAAGAATGCAAATACTGTGTATTAAAACTGAGCTGGAAACCTCTGCTTGTTGAGACCTACATGTGAATTCTCTAGGTGTTTGTTTCTTCTTAAGCATTTTCTAATTTATCTTTGAAGAAAAACAAAATCCCATTTCTATACTTTAATATCACGTCCTGCTACTGAATGAGTTGAACTCCTATGTCAGGAAAACACGTGCTTACCTTTTCAGTTAGAACTAATCTTAAACTTTAAAGTGGAATATTTAGCGGTTTTTGTGCTATGTTGATATGTTTTTTTGACTTAAATCTCTACTAATCTTTTAAGTGATTTAATTTCCACGCTTAAAAAGCAAATGATTAAGTGCTGTGTGTTTATTTAAAGAGACAATAAAGACAAAAACAAACATCCCCTGAAAGGCAATAACATAGCTTGAAATATTGCTTATTTAAATGCTTCATTTTTGAAAGTGCTGCATATATTACAAACCTTATTCTTTTAAATAAAAAAAATTACTTAAACTAGGCACAGAGCAAAGAGATTTGTTTTAACATCCAATGGCTCCATGCCTTAACAGAAACTGTGTTCCTCATTCATCAGTGTCAGAAAACAAGCTAGGGGTACTTGCCTATGCGCAGAGTTATTGTAGTAATGAATACACTTAGCTCTATTCTTTGCTGTATTACCTTTGACAAATAGAGTGAAAATTCATGATTGCTAAAGCATTGTCTTTGTTGTACAAGACATCAGAAAAGTGAAGAGATACTAGATGTGGTACAAAATGTGAAAATGAAAGTGTAAATTTATTTAAAATGCTGTTCAAATGTAAAGATTCTTTATATTTTAAATTATGAAGTGTTACATTTTTTAACTTCAGTCACTGGTAGTTTTAAAGAAAATGTTAATAAAATCTCACTTTCTGGCTTGAGATCAGAAGTATGGTTTTGACTTGTGTGTGTTTTTGAGAGACTCAGAAGATTGGGAAAGGCAAGGATTAGAATTGCTGTATCTAAAAAGCAGGCTACTCTTGCTGTTTGTTCTGGTATAGCTGACATTGACTTAAAAACAAAATGCATTGATTTCTCTCTTTTTTTTTTTTCCCCAAGAAATGTTTTATGAATGGCAATGTGTAGAAAGTTACTTACCAGTTTTTGTTTTTAAGATTATAGCAGTGATTTGTATTTTTAAGATTCTTTTAGTAGTTTTTCATCTCCTCAAATGTACTTATGAGGAAATTTTTCAAGTTTCTTTTCCCGAAGTTGTGTGTGTTTGGTTGTTTTTGTTGTTTTCTTTACTTCTTTGTAAAAAATAGCCATTTGTGCCTATAAAATGGGGTTAGGAAAATAGTAATATTTTGCTAGTTGTTGAGTTGTTGAGTGACTAATCATAGAATCATAGAAACACAAGGTTGGAAAGGACCTACAAGATCATCTAGTCCAACCGTCATCCTATCACCAATACTACCCACTAAGCTACTAAACCATATCTTGTAGCACCTTGTCCAGGCGCTTCTTGAACACCGCGAGGGTCGGTGACTCCACCACCTCCCTGGTCAGGCCGTTCCAGTGCCTGACCACTTTCTGAGAGAAAAAGTTTTTCCTGCTATCTAATCTAAATCTCCCCATGCGCAACTTGTGGCCGTTACCTCAAGTCCTATCATTAGTTATCTGGAAGAAGAGGCCGACCCCCTCCTCATCACAGCCTCCCTTCGGGAAGTTGTAGAGTGCAATGAGGTCTCCCCCGAGCCTCCTCTTCTCCAGACTAAACAATCCCAGCTCCCTCAGCCGCTCCTCATAAGACTTGTGTTCCATACCCCTCACCAGTTTCGTTGCCCTTCTCTGGACACGTTCCAGGGCGTCGATGTCTTTCTTGTAGTGAGGGGCCCAAAACTGAACACAGTACTCGAGGTGCGGCCTCACCAAAGCTGAGTACAGGGGGATGATCACCTCCCTGCTCCTGCTGGCCACACTGTTTCTAATACAGGCCAGGATGCCATTGGCCTTCTTGGCCACCTGAGCACACTGCCGGCTCATGTTCAGCCTTGCATCGATCAACACTCCCAGGTCCCTTTCCTCATCACTGTCTTCTAGCCACTCAGCCCCAAGCCTATAGCGTTGCATGGGGTTATTGTGGCCAAAGTGCAGGACCCGGCACTTGGCCTTGTTAAACCTCATCCCGTTCGCCTCAGCCCAGCAGTCCAGCCTATCCAGATCCCTCTGAAGGGCCATCCGACCCTCAGGCAGATCGACACTACCTCCCAACTTGGTGCTGTCTGTAAACTTACTGAGGGTGCACTCAATCCCCTCATCTAGGTCATCAATAAAGATATTAAACAAGATAGGCCCCAGTACCGACCCCTGGGGGACACCACTCGTAACGGGACGCCAGCTGGACTTAACTCCATTAACCACAACCCTCTGGGCACAGCACTCCAGCCAGTTCTTTACCCAGAGAAGAGTATACCTGTCCAGGCCACGGGCAGGCAGTTTCCCCAGGAGAATACTGTGGGAGACCGTGTCAAAGGCTTTGCTGAAATCTAAGTAGACCACATCAACAGCCCTTCCCTCATCTACCAGTCTGGTCACCCTATCATAGAAGGAGATGAGGTTGGACATGCACGACCTGCCTTTCGTGAACCTGTGCTGGCTGGGCCTGATCCCCTGGCTGCCATGCAAGTGCCGTAATCTGTATTTTAGTTACGTACCGCTGCTCATGTGACAGAAATTTCAAATTTGGAGTTGGCTGTTTGGTGTTGCATGGATCTAACTGGTGGATATATATTGGAAAATGCAGTTTGATTTGATTGTTAGCTTATAACATATGCTTTAACATGTGACCTAACGATTGTTTTGCTGGGTGGAAAGTGTTTTAATTCTGAACTTATAGCATTATATACAGGTGTTTAAAACACTGTTAAATTTGAAAGAAGTCTTTAGAAATTAAATTTGCAAAGCACTATTCTTCCTGAAAACAATGATGTATTAGTAGTTCTTACCTCATTTAGTATCTGTTATTTGCCAGGAATAATCTTTTATGGCTAACAGACATTCAGTATAATTTCTTACTACTTTAAGAAAAATCTGCAAAATAAAAGTAAATGCAAAAGTAAAATTAAAAAAAAATGCAATATCCTTACTGATTAAAATGCTTATACCATCAATGGTAAATTATCATCTTTCCCCCACCAAAACTACTGAATCAGCATGCATTTCAAACGTGAGGAATTAATGTCGTAGTTGTCGTATTAAGAATGTTTCTAGTTTTGTTGTTTTTGTTTTGTTAACATCTGCATTCTTCTGTGGAGTAAGTTTTGACTTGTATATTTCATGTAAAGCAAACGGTGTCATCGGACACAGTGCACAACATATTAAAGCAAGATTTTTTTTTCTAAATGAGGATAAAAGTAAAGTCTAATTTCCTACATACCATTTGATTTAAATGTTACATGAGAAAGATCTTGTGGGAAATACGACTGTATGTGTAATCATGCTCAGACACAGGATCTTTGAAGCAGGGTGATAGTTCTATGAATTACTTCAATACATATTCTTGCAGCATTAATATTACCAGAGCACCTTTTTGTTTGGGATATGAGTATTTCTGTCTCAGAATATGTCTCACTATGTCTTTGAAATAGTGCACTTTTCCTAAGCTCCTCTCATCTCTCTCACCTTTGTTCTTTAACTTCATTTGAATAGACAGCTTCTAGCAGTAATGTGTGAAGTAATGGAATTAGTCTGCCTAGTCCCAGTGGCTGCTTGGAACCTTATCATCCTCTCAGGGTGTGATTGCCTCTTTCAAAGCGATTCATGTTTTTGGATTCTGAGTGAGGTCATATGTACCCCAGCAGATGCTGTTTCCCGTGTTAGCTCTAAAGGGAGCTTAAGATGACGAGAGGCTCAGCTGTAGGTGTGTAAAATTAGGGAAGATGCTTTCTGTGTGAGGTGGCTGAATCTGGCAGAGAAATGTTGAAAGAGAATCAATTTGGACCAGCAGTAACGAAGGGTGAGGAGAGAGCAACTCTGAAACATATTGAGTGGGAATAAAAGTATCACTTATTTTCTTCCAGTTCTGGTCCTGTGAAAACTGAGGAAGGTGGAAGAATTGCAGAATATGTAGGTAGGCAGAGCCTTTGGTATGAGGAAATACTACATTTTAAATTAGAGGGAAGAGGAGGAATAATTTCTCATTTCTATGTATAGATATTCAGTTCAGTATCAAGTGTTCGGCGTGGCATGCATCTCCTTCAGCATAGCATTTGTAAGCAAGTCACTTTTAGATGTAGTCCTTAAAGCTATGTTTAAATGACTGTAGGAGGTATGTTTAGCATACTGTCAGAACAAGTAGTTTTTGCTTCTTCCTCCATAGATGACAAGTAATGCCTTTTCACCCCGCTTCTTGGGTTGGGAGATCTTTCTGACATTCTGGGTCTCTAAAGACATTTTTATTTCCTTTTTTTTTTTTTTTTTTTTAAATTTTTGTATGCTGTTAATCTGTCCTGTTTACAAAAGAGCGAATTCTATTGGTACATGACATAGGAGCGAGGAGTTTGCTTTTTCAGTCTCAAGGGTTGGCTGTACTACCTCCTGCATGTCTTGAGGAAAACACAGATAGTAAATTTGTTTTTGAACTATTCAATTAATGAATTAAAAGTGCTTGCTGCTTCCTTTCAAGGCTAGTTGAGAAGCAAACAAAATTAGATACAGATGATTATGTGTGGAATACCTAATAGAAAAAAGCTAATTACACTGCTTTTGACTTTTTTATCTTACTGGTAATTTTCTGTCATTTGTGTTTGACATATCCCTTATTTTGGCTATAACAGGCAGAATTTCAAACCCTTTGTGTAGTAACTGTTACATTATGCTTTCTGGGCATTGAGTGGCTGTGAAGGTAATAGATATGTGGCTTTTCTACATGGTTTTGAGATCGAACCAGTTTTCTAGCTAGTCCTCATTTTACAATGTATTTTAATAGTGGATTTTCTACCTTGGAATGGGACATGAGGACTTTTTTTTAGTCTGCTGTCATTGACCATCTGGTTTTAGTGGTCCATGTGCATATTTATTGGGGTTATTCACTGTTGCTCAATAGCATGTACTGAGCACTGGGAAGTGTAGTGTATTAACTGATCACTTATTGGAAAATCAGTGTTCACCGGCGAGGGGGGGAGGTCAACTTTTTTCCACTGAAAGACTTTTGTGTTTTTTTGCCAGTAATGTTGACAATGTGATCTGGTACAGATTAAAAAGCCTGTTTAGTTGTAGATTTCTAGCACACTTTTAGTTGTCATCCTCACTTCACGTTTTTTTCTGAACCAAGTTCGGCTTGGGTAGGGTATGCTGAAATTGCTCAACCCTGCATGAAATCAGAATTTAGAAGGAAAGTGATTGATGTCTTGTGTAGGCTAGTGACACAGCAGTTCAGGTAATTGTTGTGCCTCCCATTTGCATCTTCCTATATTCTCTTTGCTTTCCTTTCTGTCAGTTTTTTTTGGATATCCCTTCTCCCCCCATTTGTTTAATTAGGTACTTACGGTCACCCTAGTCGTTATTTTTCATAACTTCGCATTTCAAATGGGCATTCATAGAAATTGAGAATATGGGAGTGGGATATGAACCAAAACTGCAGTGTGGAAGATGCAGATCTGCCAGGCATGGATTTATATACTGACAGAGTGACGTTTGCTTTTCTGTTCATTTCTTAATGGTTCTTAACATTGGCTGCTGCTGTGCAGCGAGCTAACTCTGCTATTGGCATGTCTGTTGTAACAGTAAGATCTTTTTTTTTTTTTTTTTTTGAGTGCCTGTAGTTAATTTAAAGTTCCTCAATGAATAAGTCACATTCTGGTAATTCCTTCCACTTGCGCATGTGATCCATCCATGTGAGCAGCTAGTTCTCATTTTGCAACTTTACCTAATTAAGGACCCCAGCTAAGCTTATGCTTAAAACAGTAACTAAAATGGATATTTTTATTTTAAACAAAAAGATTTTTCTCTTTTGGGCTCAGAATGAGACATTTGAATCAAAAAGAAAGCATAAGAAAAGGACTTAGAAAAAGTGGGGTTTTGACTGATGATATAGCCCGCTCTGACACATCACACTATGACAGTTATCCTGCTGACAGAAAATAGCCAACAGAAAGTGTTGATGGCTGCTGTTTGACAGCTAAAGCTATTTCAGAGGCTATTTGAAATAATAATGGCCATCCATGCAGTCTTTGGTGCTTGTGCATGAGCTGCTGCTTGAAGGCAAACCTGCCTGCTCTAAGGATACTTTCTGAGCTTCCTGGATTTTGAGTGCATTTATAGCTTTGTTTCAATAACACGGTATTAAACACAGTCCTGTGAAAAGCAAAATTGTTAAGGAAATGTATTGTAAAATTCTCCCAATATGATTCTGCACCTCACTGTAGGATTTGGCTTTCCCAGCATGCTTACACTTCTCAGAGGGGGATCTGGGATGGATCTGCGTTGCTTTGCACAAAATCCCTGAGAAGGTGTGGTAACTGAGAAGTATATAAAGCAGTGGGTGCTCAGAATTTGGATAATGTGAAGATATAGTGATGAGAGCATTTTGGTGACCTCTAGTTCAAATTCAGAGAACTCTGTTGGATTATATTTGCTACATGAAAGCACTTGAATGTGTAAAACTGTGGGACTTGAGACCTTTATGGGAAGGCTTAATTTACCTGATGGACTCTTCAGGAACAAAGGGAACAACTGAGTTGCAAATGAGAGGCCATAGGTGAAGCAGGTGATTCCCTTATCAATTTATTTTAAAAGTACTTTTTTGTGTGTGCTAGCTGCTTAGGAATGATATCATTTCAATTGCATTTGTTAACTCCTGTTTTTGTAGTGTTGGTTAAGTATATTATGTTGATGTTTTAATATTCTGAAAATTGTAATGCAAGTCTAAACTAATTTTTGTTAATTAATTCATGCAGGTGAACACAATTTGCTGGAATGATACAGGAGAATATATTTTATCTGGTTCTGATGACACCAACCTGGTAATTAGTAATCCTTACAGCAGAAAGGTAGGTTTGTTTCTGAATACTTCTTATTCTTCAAATCAGATTTAAGTTGTTATTTTTCAAGAGGAATTAATTATTATCTGACAAAGATAATATCAGGCACTTTATAGTGTTTTATAAATGGGAATAAAACTTCACAGTGCTTTAAAACCTTAGTATTGTAATCCCTTGTGACATCGGTATTATCCCATTTTACGGTAGGTAGTCTGGCACAAAAGGAACATGGTCTCAGAACAGATTAGTGTCAGAATTAGCAATAGTATTCAGTAATTGTGAAATCTTTTAGTCAGATATATAGTCTTTGTTTTAGCTTTAAAATATTGTACTAGCTTCTGCTGTGTGTAATATACTGAGTTGTCTTTTTGTGTCACATTGTCAAAATGAAGTGTCAACCTTTATTAAAAAAAAATTTATTTTGAAATGACATTGCCTTGTTGGTATGTGGATGGAGAAAAATTTGTACTGAGGTAGGGGAAGCAGGTTTGTGAAGGTAAGTGCTGTAAAGATCTCTGCTTTTCCACTTCTGCACTGACATGGATTAAGTTCCAGTCAAGTGACTTCCAGTAATGTCAGCTAGTGTCCATCAGGTAGTAGCAATGTTCCATACTTTGCTTTTGAAGGAACTGCTGGTAGTTTGCTGAAGCAGATGCTCTGAACTGTGTCCTTCAGTGCTGGGGATCCTATGTAGCAATGTTCAAGTGAAGTCTGCTCTCCCATGCTTTTTCAGAGGTTAAAACTAAACCCAGAAGAGGTGCTGAAAAATTAAATGTAGAGGGAGAACCAAAATGTGCGGTTAGTGTCATGGAAGAGAGTTTGAATAGGAGGTTATGGAGGCAGGAATGAAGAGCTATGATGGGAAAATAGTAGTGATCTGGAGTGGTACCTGTACCTACAGGTAGAGCCCTTTTCCTTACTTCCCCAAATGAGCCATAGCTTCCAAACTTGGTCTCTTCATTTCAACTGTTCGTGCCAGTCTGACAAAGTTCGGATCAGTGTCATTAGACCAGGGAAGAAGAGGTATCTGAGACAACTATGGAGTGGATGAAGGATATAATCCAAAGTGAATGTTGTTGGAGGGACTTGTGAGTTAAAAAATTCTGGTCCAAGTAGAGGGTGTTCAATCTTATTTACTGTGCAGGGTTTATTTTAATATATTGCTATCTGACAATTGTTAGATAATTATCTTATTATGTAATTATAACATTTTAATATGTGCAGCAACTTAAACTTCATGCTTCCATGTGAAGATATTTTTTTACCCCCACTGGGTACTACTGCAGTATTTAAGAGAAATGAGAAACATAAGAGATTTTTTTGTTTTCCTATTTTTAATTCAGCTGAGTTATTTTGTTTTAAAGTGCATTTTATGTAACAGCAGAGCAGATAGATTTTTCAATATATGCAAATGCAATTATAAAACAGCAGGTACTAGCAGGAAGACCTAATAATCAGTGTTGTGCCTGAAATGTACTGAAGGTATGATTTTTATTATTTTTATTTCATTTTTAAATGACTGTTACAATAGTGTTAGCTTATTTTCTCTGGCATAAGTAACAGAATCAATAGAGAAGGGAGCAAATTGATATTGGTACCAGAACTCTGCTGTAATTCTGTCATCTTGGCTGATATCCTAACTACCATATTTTCTGCCATGAGCCTGCTGGAGTGGCTAAAATAGACTTCAGCCATCAGTATAGTTTTTTGTGTCAGTAAAATATCCTGTTTAATGAGGAAACATTTAATCTTGCTTAATTGTCATTAAACACACCATTTTGTGTATATAACTTCAGTTTGTGTTGTGTGTGGTCAGATGGAGGTATTAATTGTTACTCTGTGCCTCAGAAGGAGAAATGTTCCAAATAATATTTGTTGAATTTGAATAGGTTATGTTTGTGTTGTTTGTGCGTCTGTGGAGAGAAATGTATTACTGTGATTTCTAATAGTAATTGCGCATCTAAATCAAAGGATAAGCGCTCTGTTATGCTTTGAGATGGCTGAGAATAATTCCTTTTGTAGATCCTTTCTTTCTCTTTTTTTTCCCCACTGTACCCATTATAGACTACTTACCTCCATCAAGATAATTGTTTTAGGCATCTCAGTACACACGCACACACACACACACACACACACAAAAAAAGGCTAGAGCTATAGCTCTCTGTGCTACAAGTACAGAAAGAAAAATTTGTGTATTTACATCAGGTTGAGCACTCAGTTTTCAAAGCCTTTAAATGTGGCCCAAGACTTCTCTCAGCTAAGACCTGGGTGAACACAGGATTCTTACCAGTAGTTACGCTCAGGATTTTTGAATCTGTAGCCTGGTTTGCCTTCAGAGAGGGAAAGGGTTCAGCTCATGAGAAAGTGTTGGAGAGGCTTTGGAGTGTGCTTAGGGGGTTGAGTTTACATCTTGTCTTGAGTTAGAATTACTACTTTTCACTTTAGGATGAGGTTCCATTAGGTTTGCTTTCCTTTACTTCTAAAGTGGCTGTGACCTCTTTGAAGAAAACACTGTTGAAATGGCTGGATTGTAAATGATTCTGTGCTAAATATTTTGAATGGGATCTCTAACTATATCCTGAAAGGCTTAGTAAAATAAACCATTGATATTTGACTTGTGTTAATTTCAATAGGCCTCTTCTCAAAAAGTAAGCTAAAGTAGAATATAAGTACATACACCTTTTTATTTTTCTTTACTGGTTTTAGTTTTTAGTGCTACTTTAAGACTGTTGTTTTGTTCGTTTTGGTAAAAAGGAAAAAAAAAGTCGCCATAAGGACTTTCCATCTGGATATGGAACTTAAAGATTTCAGGTTTAGAAAAAGACAGCCTAGTTAGCTACCATAAGTTCTAAAATTGTGTAATAAAACAGGCAATTTCGTAGCTTACTACTTTTATAAAAAAACAGCAACATGGAGGAAAAAAAAAACGCACAAAAAACACTACAAAGAAAAGTTATTTTACTTCTTCATTTACTTTTCCCAAAACGCTTATCTTGTGCTCATCTTGTGTAGCGCATCTTGGAGGAAAGTACGTATTGTTAGGGATGGAGCAATCCTCTGGGATTGCTACGTAAATAAGTAATCCTGTCCCAAAGATGTAATCTGTACTCTTAAGAGACGCAATGTGAAATCTTGAATTTGTTGTCTCTTCAACTGTTTTTTTGTGTAATGTATTACTTAAGCAATAGCAGAAGTTGTGAAGATATCTGAATTATTATAGCTGATCAAGCTTTGAAAAATGTTTGAAATTTTTGTCTCTCTACCTTATTTTTGCTTGGTTGTTAAGTGTTTGTAGCTTGTTACATGTTGGTAGTAAAATGCTCCAATGGACTAGAGTGGTGGTATTGTTTTGCTTTGTGTAGCTAATGCTAGGCTTTTGGGGCTAGCTGGCTGCGTTACATTTTCTCATCAATTTTACATCCTAGGCACAAGCAACTTTCTTGTGACAGCTGCCTCTCTTTCTCCTGTCTCTAAGGCAGCATAATAACCAGAGCAGAAAAGGATGTACAGTGCAAGTCGAGAGGGGCATGGAAAGTCTTCTGCAGACAATAAATGCTGTAATACTTTAATACTCTGTATTCCAGTACCATGCAACATAGGAACTTGAGGGACGGGCAAGATGGAGCTGGGTCTGCCTGTGACAAAACTCTTTCTTTACTGAGAACGTGTCACTGCGTACATTTCTGAATGCTGTTTCAGTTTATTATGGAGAAGAAGGGAGGGAAAGAAAAATCTAAGTTTGTCCGAGCTTGAGGGCAATCACGAAATGTAGGTCTCCACATCTAAATTGAGATCCACACACGGGGAAAACTGAAGCAGAAGATTAAAATAGATTAGCTATTGACTGCATGAAAAGCAAAGGCATTAGATTGGGGTTTGTGAGGGAGGAAAAAAGGGTGAAGTAGGAAGCACATGTAACTTCATGAGAGAAGGACGAAAAGAATAAGGCTGCCTGCTTATATTCAGTAATAGGGAGGAAGCAGTGGAGAACTGGAAAGGAAATCTGAGATTACCATCTGAGAAGCCCTCAGTTGTTTAGATGTTTTACTAGGGAGATCAAAAATGATTTCCTGTCAAGTCAAAAATCTTTCTTCCACACTCACAATAACTGAAATCAGAGGTGGGATTGTCAGATGACACGTCTTTAACTGTTACGTGAACCTTATGGGCTTCTTGTTCTGAGTTACTCTTTTGAAATGAGTTCCTCATTTCTTTTGAATATCTGGGTTTTGAAGGTTTTCAGTAAAATGGAGAAATATGAACAAATCTACGTTGAGGCAGATTTAATGAAATTAAATGAATGCCTGATTCTTTTTTCTTTTATATTTTTTCAGTATTGAGCATTGTGTATCTCTTAAAATATGCAAATACACAGTCTGTTTTGTGTGAATTGTTTAAAAGCTGTGAAATACTGCAAATACTTGTGAAATATTAGGCACCAGCTATTACTGACAGAGCAACTTCATTTACATAATGTTTTCTTTGAAGTTAATTGAGTGGCACTTTGGAAGTCATTTTCTTACTGTAAACAACTTGGTATATATCATTTTCCTATTAGTAGTGGTGAAAATGCAATTCTGTTTAAATGCTACAGATGGGAAAAATAAGGTAAGTGCAGAATGTTCAGCAGTGTACAGGAGAACATGGAGGATTTTTTCAGTTTTAATAGGCTAGTCAAAAGTATATTAGGAAATATGAAGTCATCACAAAGTGCTTAAAACCAGCTGTGATGGTAAATTAAATTATATGCTTCTCTGCTATACTGTAGATGAATGACATTCATTGAGACTGAAATAAACTCTTAGTTTACTGCCCAGTAATCATGTTCTTAATTTTTTATTTGACTGGTTTCAAAATATCCTTTCTTATAAACTTCAGTTCTCCTTTTGAAGTGCATTAATTTTAAGGGTAGCATCAATTTTTAAAGTCTGTAAAGTTGGCTTGGATTAGAATGTCTTATTCTTCTTGATCCACAGCATTCCAGGTCTTTTTTTCTCTCTCCTCACCGGCATGCGGGCTGGCTGCATTATCATTCAGGACTAATGTTTTACTTTGAGAAACCTGATGTGATAGGTACCTAGCATTTTAAAAACAAAAGGTGGCAGGTGGATTTCAGTTCTTTCATTTTACAGACTACTTTGGGCAAGTGCGTAAGTGAATGTCTCCTGTGGAACCAATTTGTTCTTAGAAGAAACTTGGTGTAAAGACAGCTTCTCTGTTCTGTTAGTATTAAACTGTACATTGCTGGCAGCCTGTACGTAACTGATGTTTTATAGTACCAGAGTCTGTATTATTTTCCCATTCTTTATTTGCTTTGAAAATATTAACCTGATACAGCCTTTCTTTTTCTTTCGTAGGTTTTAACAACCATTCGCTCAGGACACCGGGCCAATATTTTTAGTGCAAAATTCTTACCGTGCACCAATGACAAACAGATTGTATCTTGTTCTGGAGATGGGGTCATCTTTTATACTAATATTGAACAGGATGCAGAGACCAACAGACAATGTCAGTATACGTGCCACTATGGAACCACCTATGAGGTACCTTACAAAAGTATATGATAATTTTAAGATGGGTAGAATACCAATTTTCTTGTATTGTTGCACAAGGTTTTACCAGCTGATGAAAGCTTTATTTCAGTGAGAACTAAAGAACCTTCCATCTGCTTTTTTTGATTTTATTTTTCTTACAGAGTAGACTTTAAAAGAGAAATATGTTGTCTAAATGGAGGGTTTTCCAAAAGGGTGTGTCATTAAGACCACTTTCTGTGAAAATACAATAGCTGAATAAACATTCACTAAAAATAATCCTCTGCAGAGCAAAAATGGTTTAAATTGTGCTGTGAAGTTCTTCCAAAGTAGGTGATAGGGGAGGGGGTGATGGCTCTGTTTCACATCTTTATTTTTATTCCCTCCCAAGAAAGCTTTTCAACAGTTTAATGCTTTTTCACAATTTAAATCCTAAGGAATTCTTATTTCAGCATGTGTGAATAACTTAATCTGTAAAATATATTTAAAGTTTTAGGTAATTTCTCCATTTTGTATTATAGTTAACTGTTTATGTGTAAATTTAGATCCAGTGCTGTCAATCCTCCCTTGGAAGTTTTGTTCATATAAATAGGCAAGTGAAGAAACAAAGTGTTATCTTAGGTTAGGAAAATAATCAGATTTACCTGTTTACTTATTTTAATGACAGCAAAATCTGCTGCTTGTAAAACTTAGCAATATTTCTCCTATTTTAAAAATAATCATTTTTTTCTTAGGTTATAAATGTTCCATCAAAAAAAACTTTTTTTTTAAGTCTCAAATCCATTGATTTTTGTAACTATTTAGCTCAGATTTCACAGCAAGTTTTTTAAATCTTTTTCTTTGTAAGTTAAGTGAACAAAGCATCTAAAAATTTGTTAGACTGACTGAATTTGGGTTGTGTGAAAAGGTCGTGTGAGAAAACAAAGTGGCTGAAGCACTGCTACAGTTCATTTTTGATCATGTAGTAAAAGTATCCTTGTAGTCGATATTACAGTTGTTCAATTAAAGGGTTTGTCCAAAAATGTTTCCTGTCTGCTGGTAGCCTTGTAGGTCAGTCAGTCAAGCAAACCTAGTGGTATTCACCGTGTAGGTGTTTATGGGATTGTGTTTTTTTGTTTTTGTTTTGTTTTTGTGTGTTTGTTTTTGCCTGGGTTTAATTCAAGGCTATAGTCTATGTACTAATTTTCAGTTTTGCAAAATGTGATTGTATATCCCAGGCTCACATTGCCTGCTTTTGGTTTTGAGATTGCTTTGACTGAGAAACTGCCGTTCCCTTTGAATAGCATCCATCCTGTGGCCCTCAGCCAGAAGCTTAAACTGCCTCAGTTGCCACTGGAGCTTACTATATATAGTAGTCTGTGTATTAGTCTTTGGATTCTGCAAACTGATTGGATGTTCTCTGTACCTCAAATAAAACCTGCCTTTTTGTAAGAACATCTGGAGACAAAGATGCTGTTTCTTAAAGATGAAATGTCCTCAGTTGAGGATGGGGTCTATCAGGTCCACACTCTGAGCTCCTGGGGCAATAAGAGCCTCCTTGCTGGCTGGCTACAGACTTGAGGAGCAGCCAGTTACTGGCTCAGCTGGTACTTCTGTTTCTTGGATATTGTATAAAACAGCTTTGGGGTTTGGGAATTGGAGAATAGTTACGGATACTGGGCTGAGGAGACATGAAGGTAATGGCAGAAGTGTCATCAGAGCAGTAGGTTTGGATGCGTGGAGCTGCTGTGAGTATTGCAAGTGAAAGTGTTGATGGCAGCAAAAGTATCGCCAGGAGAAGTCACTGTGGCAATCCTAGGTTTTGATTTGCCTGAACTTGGGTTGACCAACAATTTGATTGATTACATGAAGTGACTGACACCAGGTGGTGCTGCAATCCAGTGATCAAACTGGAAAAATTCAATGAAAGCAGTTGCCAGTTGTACCTATGGGTCANATGGCAGAAGTGTCATCAGAGCAGTAGGTTTGGATGCGTGGAGCTGCTGTGAGTATTGCAAGTGAAAGTGTTGATGGCAGCAAAAGTATCGCCAGGAGAAGTCACTGTGGCAATCCTAGGTTTTGATTTGCCTGAACTTGGGTTGACCAACAATTTGATTGAGTACATGAAGTGACTGACACCAGGTGGTGCTGCAATCCAGTGATCAAACTGGAAAAATTCAATGAAAGCAGTTGCCAGTTGTACTTATGGGTCAGGAGTATTAACAGAGGTTAGAACATAGCACTTCCAATCTTTAATGTGAGATGCCGGTCGACTCTTTGCAAGGCATTGTTTGTCACCAGTAACAATAGTGTGCATGTTGCCAACTACTAGACTAGATAATAAATATTAATTTGATAAGTAGAAGAAATTAAACGTGTCAAAACACAAAAAAAAGTTTGAAAAATATTTTAGAAGAAATATGGTCTGCCCAACAGACTACCAAATCAAGATGAAAGTGTTATTGTTGTCCACATAGAAAGACTTATAACTAAACAATAAGTAGTTGTATGGAATATAGAAATTTTCTTCAAAATCATTAGTTGAAGAGAGTATGGCCATTTGACTGCTGTATTGCAGAGGCAAAATGGTGGTATTGGGTATGATTTTTATTCAGCAACTAATGTTAAAAAGAGGGCATTATTGTTGTTTTGAATGACAGTATGGGATACTGTTATGGTTGTTCTTAAATGTAGTTAATGGAAGTTATGTCCAAGTCACCTATATGACACTGACTATTTTAACAAATGTCTTTTTTGACATAAATTTTCTTAGTTTGTTTTGCACCGAGGTTTAATATATCAAAAAGTTAATAGTTTGAGCTATCTTCAGAAAGTCTTTGATACATAGGTTTATAAAACATTTTATCAGGAAACGGTACTTTTATGAAGACTATAAATTCTGTTACTGTCTTAAACCTGTTTGGTACTTGAATATTAAATGCCTGTGTTATTGTGTGGCATAGGAGACCTTTTTTGTTTGAGCCTTTATACGTGGAAGTGTAATTGAGTAAATAGGAGTTCTTTTGAAGCAAATGACTGAGATGCAGCTTCAGCTTCTGGTGTAATGCAACTTTGTCACTGAGAGGTTTCTGGAGTGGGAAAATCTTGTAAAATTTTGTGATGTTACTACCCAGCTGTATATAACCACATCATCATATTAAATATAGAACTTTGACTCACTGGATTCTCTAAATAACAAAAGCTAACTTAATCTGGCCTGGAGGTACTAATTCTAAATTTGAATGTTTGGACTTATGTTGCACTTTAATCTTGGAGCTTCAGACATTACAAAAACATCCACTGAAAGAGAGGAATGTAGAAATTTGTGTAGATCATTATGAACTGTGAGATAATTGGACAATTGTTTTTAATTCTGAGGAGAATAGAATAAGTAAAGATGGAGAGAGAAGTTCTTAAAACGTATTTCTGGAGAACTTGTTGTTTATACAAGGCTATTGCTAGTTTATTTTTATTCATCCAAATGCTTTTCTTTATTGCTGCTCATGCTAATTCCATTTTAGGAGGAGAAGCACAACTCCTACCTTCATATTTTCAATACAGTAAAATCATCACATCACTATGTTCTTTTTTTTCAAGTTAATGGAATAGGCAGGAAAAGATTTTTCTATATAATGTTTGAACTTAAATGTGTTAATAATGACTCTTAATTATTGAGGTTTGTACCTCTCTGTTTCTTTATTTTAGCGCTTATAAATTAATTAGGATGGTCTTAAGCACCATGCATAAAAACTGGCATGTGCAAGTGTAGGTATGTACCACACTTTTACATGTACACTGTGAAATAGTATCATTGGGAACAAACATAAACCATGGCTACTAGAAGGAAGAGTTTGCAGTGTTCTACTATGTTCAACAACATTCTTGGGACAAAGTAAATGTTTTCAATGCAAATTTTGCATCACGACACAGCTAAAAAGCTAGAAAGATTTAGTGGTTTGAAGAGCAATTCCTGGCTCTTATAACTACACTAATAAAATTCTTAGTTTGAGTATATGTGGAGTGAAAAATACTCTTTTGAGTATGTTATGGTAACATTGAAAAATCATAGTCATAGTTCAGAAGTTTACTGTTCCATTGTTATGAAAACCTTGGCTTTGTTCTGTTTGTTAAATTTCTTATTTGTCAGCACTATAATTTGGCACAGCATGCATTGTTTTAGTTAACATGCTGAGCATTACAAGAGGAACTGTTGCATCCTGCAGAGATTACCTTTGTAATCTCACTTTAGGTAGAGAGATTTAAAGATATCTATAGGTTACTTTTATTAAGAGTTTGAAGAAAATCCTTGCATAAAAAGCATTAACGAATCAGTCTTTTGCTCTATGTTGAATTAGTGTATTACACTATTATTGGTTTTGTAGCTCTATAAATTTGTGTGAAGTTACTGATAGTAGCAGTATTGTACGTAAATGAAGATACTGCCAGTTTCTACAACATCCTTTGTTTTGTATTTAAGGGATAGCATGTTGAAACATGACATTTCGTGTGTTGATCAACCTGTGGAATTCAGCTTTAACATTGTTTGCTTGCCTTTTTATTTTGTGTTAAGGAGGGCCTCTTGAAGCCATACATGTGAGACACCATCTGAGTCTTCCCTAGTTTGAGCAGGGCTGAGATCAGGAAAATGGTGCAGTACAGTGCTCTCTTAGAAAAATGCGTAGTCGCTTCAGGGGACTATTTTGAATGTAAATGAATGATCCAACAGGAATAAAAGCCTTTTTGTACTTTCATGTTGTTCAGACTTCTGAGGGTTTTGGTTTTTATTGACTTCTATTCCTTGATAGAAAACAAACTGAGCTTCCATTGAGTTGTTGCAGCAAATTGGTTACTTATCTGAAAGCTAATAGTAATAAATGGATGTTGGTTATTAAAAAATAATAGAAAAATTTGTAAGATTTGACCTATAAATTTTTCAGCTTGTGTGCCCTATACACAGTTTGTTTTAATTTCAGTAGATCAGATCTTTTCTTGAAAATGAAGATACATCAGCATTTCTTTGTTTTTTTTCTTTGTCTCAGTAGAAGGCTCGACTTCAGTCATAACTTCTTCAATCTTTACTGTTGCTCAAAATGTTGATGCATTTATTTTGAAATGAATGGTATATCAAAGTATTAATACATTTTTTTTTTTCTGAGCAGATTATGACAGTACCAAATGATCCCTATACTTTCCTCTCTTGTGGTGAAGATGGCACTGTAAGATGGTTTGATACTCGAATCAAAACAAGTTGCACAAAGGAAGATTGTAAAGATGTAAGAGTGAAATCTTTTAATAAAGATGACCTAAATGTAGAGCTGTACATCATACAAACATAGGATTTGAATTCTGGTAAGGCTTTTAGAAATAATAGATTTCAGGGTCGTTGGTGGAGATGACAACATGTTTCCCAAGAAACAAAAAAAAGTTTGGGCATTCTTTTTTTTTTTTTTTCCCTTTTTCTTTCTTTCTTTCTTTTTTTTTTTTAATCTTAGTATCACTTTAGGAGCTTATTAGTTTATGAACTTTGGTGTAATGATTCAGATGTGATAGAAAAGATTCTGCCTTGAAACTGAATCTGTTGGTTTGGCTTACATTAGTTACTGTAGAGTGCAGAGTTGGAGGCAAAAAATTATCTTTGAAAATCAGCTGCATCCTTGTATTTTTGACCATCCTTTGTCCCTCCATAAGAAAAGATTTGATAATGATTTATACTAGATCAAATTAGTCACTGGTATTACTCCCTAGAAGGTAAGGTGTTGGTTGCATTGAATTCAGAAACGGAGTTGAATTTAAGAAAAACTGACAGTGAAGTGTCATTTAACAGTTTTTGGTGTTTCTTTGGCCCCCTAATCATATTAAAATAAATTTCTCTATCCAATTATCTGCCCATAGATGAAGTCTGTTCTAATTCTTGGACTGTTTCTGCGTATTTGGTCCTCTTCCAACTAAACAGTTGTCTGTTTGCATAGGAAAACGCAACGTGCAAGCTCATTTATAAGTCTGTATTTGTTATGCTCATCTATTCTCAAATGTTTGTTCCTGTGGTTTGTTTTTTGTTCATTTGTTTTGTTTGTTTTCTTTTTCATTTGATCTCATGATATATTTCTTTCTCTGATAACTTTCCTTCTCTGTAGTGAGTTTTCTGTTTGGTGTATTTACAGTCTGTCTTCACAGGACTAGACTCGTTTTTCTCAAAAACTCCTTGACTAATGGGCCTGTGTCCTGAAGTAAAAGATAGAATTATACTTCAAATGCTGAGAACTATTGTTTGAATGCTGTATTTTTGTTTGTTCCAGGATATTTTAATAAACTGTCGGCGTGCTGCCACTTCTGTTGCTATTTGTCCACCAATCCCGTACTATCTTGCTGTGGGTTGTTCTGATAGCTCAGTAAGAATATATGATCGGCGAATGCTTGGTACAAGAGCTACAGGTGGGAACCCTACATTATAGTAAGGTTTTCTAACTATTTGCAGTTCCAGTTTCAGGTTCTTTTTTTCAAAATAGATGGTGAATGACTGCAGTGTAATACTGAGTGAAGTGCAGGCTGCTTCTCCACGAACTAAACTTTCCAATAATGGAGTGATTTCACTTTAATATTTGCTAACATAGAAGTCTTCAAATAAGTAAACAATCTCTTCATCCATTTTAGAGTACATTATATACTGAATGCAGAAAAGGACATTCTGTCATGTCTCTTGTGATTTCAAGATTCCAAAAAGCTCCTGACTGCAGCCTGCTGTGCTCTATGCAAATTTTAATTAAGTTCTTGCCTTCTTGTACTCTGCTGTGCTGCAGTGTACTCTTTACAGGAAGGGATCTTATGAACTCTGTAATATCATGCAATATGTTTAGCTTTGCAGTAGTTATTGCTGTATTTAACATAATTTTACTGAAAAGCTACAAATTCTTCAGATGGAAGCTAGCATGCTTCAGATGCTTATCTAAGGATTTTATTAAAAAAAAAAAATTTCAAGTGGCAAGCCACAGTCAGTCTGTAGTTCTAATGTATCTCTTACTTGTATGTATGATCAGTGTATGTTTGGACATATGTACGAATTAATATACATAGCTGTGTATACACATTCATAAAAGTAATCAGTGTCACAATCTGTCATTTCTTGCAGCATTTCCTGCTGATTATTGTGATGGAGGAGAAAGGAAACAGTAGAGATCACTTAATAAACATTAAACAATCTTCTCAGCTGGCTAATGTTCTTACAAGATTTCTCCCTTATATCATAGTGGTCAGCAAAATTCTGTGAGAACTGCCTGAGGAACAGATTCTGGGGAGGTTGATTAAAAGGTACTATGCAAATGTTAGATTTTACTTTTCCCCTGAAGTTTTGTTTAAAAACAAAACAACAAAATCAAAACAAAACCAAAAACACCACAACTTTTTCTTTTTTGTACATACTCTTGTAACAATACAACAATAAGATGAATTCAGGTATGCAGGCCTGTAGGGGCAAGCAGAGAGAAGAAAAAATTTTGAAGACAGTAGTTTTTCTGCGTCAATTGGTATAGTGTTTAGTGGCTTCCTCTTGTGTTTTGTTTGTTTGTTTTGTTTGTTTGTTTGTTTGGTTTCATTTTGTTTTTAAAGATGCAGTATTCCATGATTATTGCTAGTGAGCAAACCACTGATTTTCGTTTTAAGCTTTCAGTTTTACTCCTTAGGCAGTGTGAGATAATAAACTCTGAACTTAAGGACAGACTTTTGCACATGCTAAGCAGTTGTGGTTTGACCTGACAGGCAGCTAAGCACCACACAGCTGTTTGCTCACTCCCCCCACCCCAAGTGGGATGGGGGAGAGAATCAGAAGGGAAAAAAAGTAAAAACTCATGGGCTGAGATAAAGAGAGTTTAATAGGATAGAAATGGAAGGGAAAATAATAATAATGATAATATATATAGATAGATTTAAAAAAAAACCACACACACAAAAAAAAAAAACCCAAGTGATGCACAATGCAATTGCTCACCCCCCGGCCACTCTCCCAGTTTTTATTTTCCCGCATCACGCTGTATGGTACGGGACGTCCCTTTGGCCAGTTTGGATCACCTGTCCTGGCTGTGTCCCCTCCCAGCTCCTTGTGCATCCCCAGCCTCCTCTCCTCGCTGGCAGGGCAGCACCAGGAGCTGAAAAGTCCTTGGCTCTGTGTAAGCACTCCTCTGCAACAACTAAAACATCGGTGTGTTATCACCATTATTTTTCTCCCAAATCCAAAACATGACACATACCAGCCACTATGAAGAAAATTAACTCTATCCCTGCTGAAACCAGGACAAAAGCCAAAGCAGATATGCCATGCAGGAAAGTTATGTGGCAAATGGTGGGTTGTTGGAACTGAACGGTTTTCCTCTATTAGATCTTCCTATAGGTAATTTTAATCTGCTCACAAGTTTTTAATTCTAGAATTGAAGATTGTTTTAGTGTATAGAATGTAGGTGAGTTGTCATGTAAGTCCAATGTACTGTGTAGTTCTGCAGTCTCAAAGGGACAGAAAAAAAAAGACAAAAGAAATTCTTTTATGTCTCAGAGAAGGAAGAGCTGCTATTTTTAAAATCATTTTGGGGAGTAAAGAGGAGACGTCCTTAAATTTTCAAAGTTCTATAGAATGATTTCCTTTCTAATTTGTGCAGTGATACATAGTTGCATTATTACTGTGTAAATTTTCTTATGTTTCAAAATTTCCATTTGTACTAAATTTTACAGATAGTGTCCACACACCATGATGTAAGGGATATGTGATATATGAATATGTTTGTGTGCGTGAGTTTTCATCTTTTCTATGATGTACATACAATGCGTGTAAACAAAGATTAAAAATTACTGGTAAGATTTGGTATGTCAGTATTCAGAACTAATTTAATGCAAAAGCTATAGCTTGCTTAGCTTTTCTCTGGTCATCTTTCTTTGGATGTTAAATAAGGAGTGTATCGAAACTTCTGGTTGAAAATTTGCTGTAGTAAACATACTCTCTCTTTCTCTCACAGGGAATTATGCTGGTAGGGGCACTGTTGGAATGGTGGCACGTTTTGTTCCTCCTCATCTCAATAACAAATCCTGCAGAGTAACATCTCTATGTTATAGTGAAGATGGTCAAGAGATCCTTGTTAGTTACTCTTCGGATTACATATACTTGTTTGATCCCAAGGATGACACAGCACGAGAACTTAAAGTTCCTTCCGCTGAGGAGAGGCGAGAAGAGGCAAGTGGTTAAGATGACCTGTTTTCATGTTTTGTCCCACCCCCCGGCCCTTAGGGCACACCTATTAGTTGCATTTCCCTTGAAATGAATCATAAGCTATCATTTCATTCTCAAACATTGTTTTAAAAATAGTTGTAGAATGTCTACAGTATTGGGTTTGTGGACTGGGGGGCTGGTTTTTTTGTTGTTGTTTTGTTTGTTTGTTTTATTTGGTCCTGTATATTTTAATAAGAAAAATTGAGGAAGAAACAGCTGTTGGTTGTGCCAATGAGTGACAAATACAGACTTTGTTTCCCTTATACTGGAAGTCCAGCATAGGCTGATATTAACAGAACTTGGTACCCTGGCCATTCCGTGTCTTGCATAAAATAGGCTGACTTCAGAGTAATACCTGCTCTTTGCAGCAGGAATTACGTAAAATTATTATCTCTGTGTTCTTCCCAGTTTGACATTTTTTACAAGTAAGCCAATGCTGCAGAGATTCACAGTTAGCCATAATCTTCCTGTAACTAGGTCCAGACACACAAGATGGGACATGAGTTTATCTTGAGAAATTTATCTTGTTGGTGCTCGCTGTCTGGTACATTTTTTTTTGCAAATAGAATCTTGAACTGTGGTGCTTTCTTAGAAAAGCCTTGCCTCTTCTCAGGGTTGATTAGAGTTTGGAGTACCTGTGTTGAAGTGAGAACCACAGATCTCTTCTTAGCTTTATTTCTGATAATTTAGAGTTCTCACCATGATTGCTTTGTACATGTGAATCCCATTAATGTAGTGGGTCAGGGAAATTTTAAAGGGAAACTTTGCTGTTCCTAACTCTTAGAGACTTTCAGTGGAAGTTTAAACACTGAAAGTAGCTGGAAGAAGAGTTATGTTATAGGGTCTTTGACACAGAGCATTTTCACTTGCTTAATCCCTATGGACAAAGGTGGTCTCAGTTACTGTTGTACCTCTGTAATTCAGTCATATAAACCAACAGAATTTTATATAATTCAAGATATATTCTTCTCTGAGATTTGGAAAACTTAGCCAAAATGCCTTAAAACACACTTGATACGCAGCAGTAGCTTTTAAGGGAGAATGTCCTTTGAAACATCAGTGAAATTGTACAGTGCAATTGTTTGAACACACTTTTATAAAACCAATTAAATAACAAGGTGTAAACTTGTGGACTAAAGCAGAGAGAGACTCGTAGTTAAAAGTAGAATGTAGCATTTGCCATATGTATGAAATGGAAAAGAAACTTTTTCCCTCTTTTCAGTAGTAGCTTGAGGTCAAGGAAGTTGCTGTTCATAGGATGAGATGTGACAATTAAATTGTGTGACAAAATTTGCATACTCTGTACCTAATATATGGAGTCAGCCACTTTGACACAAAATGCCTGGTATTGCCTACCTTTATATGGGCATGCAGTTTTTAGTTATTTGTTACTTGCTTTTCAGTATATTGCGAATTCACAGCACCTATTGATGATGGACTTTTTGTAATCCATATTTATTGTAGGTGTACAGCGTTACAGACAGTTGTAAGCAAATTGCATTTCTGGCTACAATGAGCTTTTGCTTAGAGGAAAATCTTATCTTTTGTGCTAGCCTTCAGAATGTTTCCATTTTTGCAACTTACTGACTGGCCTTGCAGACTTTAAAAATAAGTATGTGGAGCAGAGTGTTTGGTTAATCCGCGCATGTTGACTTACCTGTGTGAGTCCTCAAGCACTGTTGACAGAGGTACAAATTTAGTCTTTCATTTCCGTCTTGTCTTGTGAAGCTGATTGTATACTACATGTGACTTTTGTTTTGAGAATGGTAGACTTACGATATTTTATCACTCTGATTTTGTTTCTTGTCTGGTTTACCTCTTCTAAAGATGAGACGGCATCTATGTGATATCAGGATTTAAGATCTGCAATTGTGGCAAGTCACTCTCAAGATGTATTCTCTGTTATTTTCCACACCACCAAAAGTATATTCCTTGAAATCAAGTATAAACATTCTTTGGTTAAAAGTTATCATTTAATGACAGAAATGAGGGGGTACAAAATGTTTAGACCGAGGAGGTGATCCACTGCTACAAAGCAGTATTAAAAGATTCAGCAGTGTAACAAAACCACAAGCAGTTGCTTATTATCCGTTCAGTTACAGTGATGCTGACCCTCCAAGTCTAAATTTTCTAATCAAAACAAATGTCTTTAACTACAGTTAAGTTACATACTTCCATCCCCCTCCCCCTGCACCCAACCCCAACCATCCACTCAGTTGTCCTGGCATTACGTTCAGCCTTTCACAAGCTCCTCAGGGTCCAGAGGCCTTTACCTTTAGTCTGAGACAGAGACCTCAAGGGAGTTACAATGAGTCGGCATCCTGCTGTCTTCGCTGGTGTGAGAATTATTGGTCTGCCGATATGGCATGTTTATTGCTTCTATATACTTGTTCTTTCTGCTTGTTGTTACCCCTAAAACTGTTTTCGTTGGGGCAGTAAATTCACAGTAAAGAACCACTGGTGAGCTGCTGAGAAGGTGCCTCTGGTGTCCTCCTGTGTCCACATCTGCGAGATCTCTGCCTTCACCCCATGCCTGTACATACTTAGTGCTGCATTTATGCCCATTACCGATGGGCATAGATGGTTCTTTTTATGCAACTTAAGCAGCTGGCATTCCTTTACATAGCAAAACTGTTAATAACAGGTTGCACACCATGCATTTATGGAAATCTAAGGAAGACTACAGCAAATCAGGTAATAATTAACCGATCACTAGACAGTCACTGCTGCAGCTAAATGAGCTACAACAAAGCTCCAAGCAAGTAAAGTCCAGACAAAGCCTGGCAAGCCAGAGGCTTGTGCTGTTAGCTTCATATTAAGCCCATGGCCTGTTAGTAGCAATGACAATGCCATATTTAATGGGCTATAGGCTCCTATTACTAGTACAAATACTGTTGACCAGAACTGGGTGTAGATTCATAGGACTGAGGAAGAATGTCCAGCTGAGTGAGACTGTTACCTGATTGAGACAGAAGAATGCAAAGAGGAACACAGAAAAATGGTGTCACAAATGAATGGTTCTGTATTTTTCCCTTTCTCCTATGTAATGGCAATCTGATGTGAAGTGATTTGGTGGAGAGCTAATGCCAATTTTGTTAATAGCAGATCCTATGTATTCTTTTCTTCTGTAGGCACAGGCTGTGTTCTGTAATCTCTTCTTGCCAGATAATTTTACTTAAATGCTATTCTTATTTCAGCCTGGCTTTAAGTTCTACGGAGTAGAAGGAATGTAAAGCTTTCTTCCTGAATCTGCACGCTTCTGAAAGTTAATACTTTAATATGCTTTTACCGCCAGGGTTTTGCGTTTAATCTCAAATTGACAGCACAACTAATTCACTACTGTTGTTGTTGTTTGGTTTTGTTTTTATGAACCATAAATGTCCAGTCAGTGTGCTTAATTTCGAACTCTGAACTGCCTTCTTGAATGTACAGAGCACTAGCTGTTTCAAGTTAGCGGAAGTAGCACTACCTGTATGGTACTTGTTTTATACTTCTTGCTGAAAAAAAAAAAAAGGTTATATAAAAAAATAAAATAAAATTACAGGGTAGAAAATGAATTCATGTTGTAAAATTTCTTTGACAATGGCTGAATGTTTTTTCCTTTTGCTTAAATATGAATCCACATCTCATCAAGATGAGACTGCCATGTAGTTGTTAACACGAAGAGGTGATTATTTCTGTAGAATTCAAAATGGATTTATTGTTCAGTATGGAATGCCACAATTAATGTATTAAAGGTAATACTGAGTAAAATAGAAGCTGCAATAGTTCTAAGAGTCATTGATTTAGACTGTTGAAGTTCTGTATGGCTAAACCTATTGCATTTTATTGATATGGTGTTGTGCTTATTCATAGCTGATCTGAGCATATGGCTGATACTATTTTTTTTTTTTGTGACAGATAAATTTATGTAACTTAAGAAGATGGAGATATGGCATATATTTTTAAACTCAGAATTCTGTACCGTTCAATATAAATAACTATGTAATGCCTTTTTCTTTCTTTTTTTTTTTTCCTAGTTACGGCAACCTCCTGTTAAACGTTTGCGGCTCAGAGGGGATTGGTCAGATACTGGACCAAGAGCAAGGCCTGAGAGTGAACGGGAGAGAGATGGTAACATTTGCTGTTGGGGGGGGCTGTTGTCNATTTTTTTTTTTTGTGACAGATAAATTTATGTAACTTAAGAAGATGGAGATATGGCATATATTTTTAAACTCAGAATTCTGTACCGTTCAATATAAATAACTATGTANCATTTGCTGTTGGGGGGGGCTGTTGTCTTGTTGTTGTTGTTTTTATTTTATTTTGTTCCAGTTTTTCTGAAGTATTCCTGAAATATGGAAATGCTTCAGATAAAACTGTCCACATGTTTTAAGAATCAGCCAGGTCTTAAGAGTGTTTTTTTAATACCTTAACAGGGAACTGCTGTTCTACAGTGATTTTAAAAACTATCTAAATTGAAAATAATCTCACCAGAAAAATTACATTGCTTCAGTTTGGCTGATGTAAATCAAGGGGAGCTTGCTTCATTGTTGTTGATCATGTAGTAACACATTTCCCTTTTTGTAGTTAAGCTGCATGTGTGATCAGAGTTGCAAATGAAATGCTCTGTAGGGGGCTGGAATTTAAAGCAGTAGGATTCTAAAATTGTTTCTTTCACTTTTTTTATAAAACATCTAGATGTCGTGACAAAAATTTTATGCTCGTATTTTCATGTCTGTAATATGTTACACAATTACTTGAGGTAATTTCAGCTTTTCAGCAGATGGAGCGTTTCCAAAATTGTGATTTAGTGTCAGAAAATGGGATACTGAAACAGGGCAGAGGATGCTTTATCACTGTTCTTATGTCTAATAATGTGTTTCTGTTTAGCTCTGAAAGGTTGTGGGGGTACTGTACAAGTAGTACTGTACAATTAGTACAAGAGTACTTGTACTGATTCCCTTAAATCTGCCTCCCTTTTTCTGCCTATCATTTCCCTTTCCAGATTTTCTTTGTTGGTTTTCTGATATTCCTGATTCCCAAAACTGGAATAGAGGCGTCCAGCTGTAACAGACCAATAGTCTATGAAGATGAGGGTTCTGTATCCGACACTGAAAATAGGCAATGCCATGTGGGGAGAGATCATGATCCTGTCCTCTTGGTTTAGTCTGTTGCCTTTGTTGCTCTGCCACCGTTTGCAGTTACTGGATTAGAAACTTCAGAGGATATTCCTGTCTGTTCCTTTAGACTCTGCTTATGGTTCTATTGCCTGTGAATTTCTGTAATCCCTTCTTGAACCTGTTGATAGTATCTCCTGTGGCAAAATAATCCAGAAGTTCACTGCCCACTGTGTAAATTAGTATTTTCTTTCCTCTCTTTTAAATTTAGTTTCTTTTCGTTTCAACATGTGCCCTCTTGTTCTAATATCACCAGGTTTGGTTATTAGCAGTTTTGCATTTTGCTCACTTGGTGCTTTCGTGATTCTGCAGACTTGTTTGTATACCTCTCATATTAGGGACACTTGGGCTATCACTTTTGTTGCAGGTCTTTCCAATTAAAATTAGTTGCAGCTTTTCCTTTGCTCAAAGTTACTTCTTATCAGAGTTCTTTTTCAGTTAAATGTCTTCAGTGTCCTCCTAGCTGTCATTTCCCCATAATATCAAGTAAATCCGCCAGGGAGAAAATAAAACATGAGGAGAGGACTCTTCCAGTGTAGACATTGGCTAGATTTTCCTTTTGTCACGACAAACCTTAAGTATCTTTACTGTGTGTTATTTGATAGAATAGTGACTGATATGTTCAGGAGAATACCTGTATTGCATTAGTTAGGTGTGTGGTGACCTGTGACTTATTTTTCTGTTAACTGTTCATTATCCCATCGTTAGCCACCTTTTGCCTGTTTTCTTCACCTGTTGCATTCCATTTTTTGTTTTAAGCTTTTGAGGCCAGAACTCTTCTGCCTGGGGTATGGAAAGGGAATGGGGGATCCCAGAGGAGTGTCAGAGACCTGCAATGTGGAAATGAGGATAGATGTGGACATTGGAGTGAGACTGGGGGCATTGTTTTTTGAGTTTAGGTTGGTGTTTTCCCCTTCCCTTCTCCATTCCCAACAGTGTATCTTAAACTCAACCTTGAGGCAAGTAATCTAAAAAGCAAGGTCTAGTGATGATATATTCAAGGTATATCCTGCCAGTGAAAATTATATGCAGCCCTGACAGATAACCAGTTGTTCCAGATACTTGGTTAGTCTGACAGCTTTTAGAACGTCTGTGTGGGTAGCAGAACTGGGCTTTGAGAGAGGCATATTCTTACTGTACATGTTTTTCCCAAGTACACTCCAGAATCTTTCAGTGTTAGCTTTTGTCTGCAGGGTATTAAAATAGTTTTTGCATATATGTTTTGATAAGTAGTTGTACTTCATAGTGATTCTGTTTCTTAAGGTCTTTGATTACAAAACTTCTTAAAAAGTTGCTTAAAAGTTGCATACTTCAGGAGAAGCTGTTACAGCAGTATGAGCGGAATGGTCCAGTCCAAGTGGAATGGTTTTCTATTGGAAGATGTCAGTGTGTTCAAGAAAATAAACGTTTCGCAGAATACAAAATGCTTAAAGGTTTAAGCGTTCCATTTCTGCCCTTCACAAATGGAATCTCTAGGAACAATTTTTTTTTTCATATTTAAAAAAAAAAAAAAAGAGAGAGAAAGAAGTGCTTTAGGTTGTGTTGAAAGAAAATAGGTGCAAAGATTTTGCTGCTTTAAAGTCTTTGCATTCCTGACATTTGATCCAAAATGTAAAAATGAAAAATCCTAAAAGAGCTCTGCTGTTGTACTGAATTGTGCTCATGAGGTAAATCTAAGCCATGAAGAAGTCTTCTGGAAATCTTAAAAGCATCGTGTCTTTTTATGATAAAATTGGTTGTTTTATAGTTAGCTGGAAAAACATAAAAATCTGGCATTTTAATCCAGTTAAATGCAATTTAACCAGCATTTAAAACGGAATGACATAGATTTCACAATGTCATGTTTGCAAAAGTTAATTGTAAAATAAAGAATAATTGAAAGGCTTAGGAGGAGGGATTGTTGTTGTTTGTTTGCTTTTGTAATGCCATGCTCAGCTGGCTATTTTTGCTCAACTGTTGTGCTGAAAAATGGCACTGGTTCAGAGGATTACTAATTATGTAATTTACAGTGCATTTTTTTCAATGGAAGAAGTAATGGCGGGGGAGAATGAATGCTTTTGTCAAACTTTACAATTACTGTTTTTACAGGGGAGCAAAGTCCTAATGTCTCTCTAATGCAGAGGATGTCAGACATGCTATCAAGATGGTTTGAAGAAGCTAGTGAAGTTGCACAAAGCAATCGAGGACGAGGAAGATCGCGGTCCAGAGGTGATTTCCTGCTTTTCAAGATTAATGATTACAATAGAAAGTATGCTTATACTGGAAGTAAAGGCCTTGAATATCAGCCTTTCTGAGGTGTAAACTAAAAATTTTTAATGCAGTCTGAAGAACTGAGCATATTTGGATGCCATATGAATGATAGTGCAAAGGGGTCTTTAGAAACAGAGTATGTTTACCTTTGAGCCTTTGTTTTTCTTGCTTTTTTATTTTTTAATCAAAGGTGGGACTAATCGAACAGATGCTTCTGCTACTAATAACGTGCCACCTAGTACAGAATCAGAAACTGCAATGGAAGTAGATGGTTCTGAACCACTTCCATCATCTTCATCTTCTACAATGTCAGCCCAAGCTCCTTCAACATCATCTTCAACAGGAAGTCCCCCGTCAACTTCATTATTGTCTTCTCCTGATAATGAACAAAGGCCTTCTTTGGGGGCCTCAGCTCAACCTGTGCTCCATCAGTCTGGTGAGAAGAAATCCATCTTGTCAGTGTTTATGAAAAATGCTTACAATAAGAAAGAATTCTATTTTAGAGTATTTTGTGTAATTGATCTAAATCTGTTTTTTTGTTTATTTTTTAATGCACATCTTTAGTGAGACTAAGTATTTTATAGTTACCAAGTGACTGCAGCTTCAGCTTAAAGAAAGAGTAAAAACATCAACTGTGTACATTTGCCTGAAGAAGGGGATAAGCATTATTGTCTTTTGAAATGGAAATTAAAAAAAATGCTTTATTTTTTTTCCTGAACTCATTTTTTTTTTCTTTTCTCTTCCTGGAGTATAAGTAATATCATGCCTTCTTCAACTGTGATTTGGCTGTAGCAGTGTCAGTGCAATGAACAGCAGAATCTATGCCTGTTTTTGATTAGAGGTAGTAGACGTGTCAGCAATGTTATTTTTTTTGCTTCTCAAAAGTATCTGGATAGACAAGGCTCACTCTGCATGAGATTCCATTGGTTAATAAATTGTACTACATATTGCTTCTTAAGTTTGTGTATCTTGGAGAAACTCATCTGTTCTAAATACAGATTTATATTCTTGTTGTGGGGTAAGAGGGTGGGGGAAGAAAATATGTTTCACTGTCTATGTCAGAAACTTATTTGGGCAGAAGTAAAGGAGCACCTTATGTTTTGACCTGCCTTTTTGCATCTCTAGGCAGGAAAAGGTGCCACAGACCTTAAAGTTGCATGAAAAATTGTTTTTACTCTTTTAAGTTTGTTTCTAGGCTTCACAGCTGTGGGGGAAAGGCTGATGTGAACTGAAACACCTAGAGGCTCAAATCTGGTTATTTTAAGTCACACATTTTTTCATATAAATTCACCTTTTGTCTTATACCAATTCTGTTGGGGTTTGGCGGGGGGGGCAGGGGGACCACACCAGGTTGTTGTAATTAGAAAAGATGACTGAAAGCATCTTCAGGCCCTAAATGGATGTCATAGAGTAAAGCAGAGATCGGGATATCCCAGAAAAAAGTTTGCCATTCAGTGTACTGTGGCTGCTGCAGCCAAAATCTCTGGGACAGTTGGGAAATGACTATGTTTATGGTACTTGAAAGATAGGGAAGCTAAAGACGTAAGTTGAAATTCATTAAATGTGTCATTCTTACCCTTTCAAACCTTGCAATTATTCTGATACCTCTTATTTAGAGAAAATAAACAGTGAGGAGAAGCATGGCAATGCACACAATCCAGATACTATTTACATAAGTGAAGGCAGGAAAACTTGTTTAGTAGCAGAGGCTTTTATTCACCTGTGTTTTTTTGTTAGTGTTTGTGTCAGCTTGCTGCAGTCTCAAGTTTTTCACAACACACACACACACACACACACACACACACAAAATTAGAGATTTGCTCTAACTCATTGTAAACCAGTTTAGCAGCCACTGTCTATGAAACAGAGGGATAGCCACCAAAGACCACACATGCCATTACCAAGGGTTCATTTTGGTCTGTTTTTTTTTTGTTTGTTTATTTGTTTGTTTTAAAGTCGTTGGTATATTCTAGAGCACTGACCAGGAGAGTATGTCCCACATCAAAAATAATTTCTTCAAGGTGCATCGTTGAAAACTTATGGTTGCATAATGATAATGCAATAAAGAGCATTTCTGGAATTACTCGTTTTCTATCCTGCCTTTTAAAGAATGCATGCCACCTTTAACAGTTATTTTCCTGTTTGTCTCAGAATCTCTTTGAATTTCTAAGTAAAAGTTTATTGTGCTAGCATGAAGTGGAAGTTGTTATTGCTCAGTCCAGCTCTTTGCTAAGAGCATTTCCTCTTTCCCAGCGTTACTTTGGACCTAAGACTCTCCTTGTATTCAGATTTGGAAGGGGTAGTAGTAGTAGTGGTGGTTGTGTTGTTTTGTTGACAGACAGTGGATACCTTCTAGCTTACTGTGTATTGTTTGATAGGTTCTTTGACTACACCTAAACAGGGTGTCAGATGGGCTGCTACTTCAAAAAAAA
>VXAL01006008.1:5851-23256 GCA_013399475.1 Chauna torquata | reverse complement strand
ATTATAACATTGAAATAAAGTTGAAAAAAAAAGTTTGGTTACAACCATATCTGTAGAATTTTCAGCTGGAATTATGTCTGCATATTTTACTGCCTCTCTGAAGTATGCATTGGTCTGGGTTTCACTTGATGTTGTCTTGCCCATCTCTTTCTTCACGCTCCTTCAAGGATGAGCAGTAATTCTTACTCCTGGTTGCTTGTGCGTCTGCATACTGTACGATCCTTTCTGATACAAACTTGAAGTTTTAAGCTAAGTGATTGTTTTGAGTAGGAGTCAGAGATGTACTGTAGTTAGTTTGGATCCCACCTCTGCCTCTTGGAGTTGTGATTTGGCATGTGCTTTGAATTTTAAGGGAACTGATGGGAAGGTCTGATTGTTTTATTTGGTATCACTGGGGAGCCAAAGAGCACATACACAGCCTCGGAGGAAACTAGTACTCAAATATTTACCTCATTCTTCATGTGATAATGAATTTGCAAATTTAACCATTTTACTTATTAAATGATTGCCTTGAAAGGTAGATTTCATAGAGTCATAGAGTATCCTGAGTTGGAAGAGACCCACAAGGATCATTGAGTCCAACTCCTGGCTCCACACAGGACCACCCAAAAATCAGACCACACATCTGAGAGCATTGTCCAAACGCTTCTTGAACTCCGGCAGGCTTGGTGCCATGACCACTGCCCTGGGGAGCCTGTTCCAGTGCCCTCTCGGTGAAGAATCTTTTCCTGACATCCAGCCTGAACCTCCCCTGACACAGCTCTATGCTGTTCCCTCGGGTCCTGTCGCTGTCACCAGAGAGAAGAGATCCCCCACTTTAGTGGGGTTTGCCTAGCACTGTGGAAACATTTATTTTTTGTTGGCGGAAACAGTTTTGCTAAATGACCTCCAACTCATTAGGATGGCTGTCTTTTTGCTGTGTGGCCTGATTGGTGCCATTTGTTAACTTCAGCACTATAGATAGTAGAAGATCTTAAATGAGGAATCAATTTTAAACATATAATGTATTCTGATCAATTTTCTTGAGCAGTAATTGACAAAGATTACATTGTTCTTTACATTACTTGTTCCTTTTTACCTGTATGTGTAAATACAATAAATTCCTGTTGTGCTTCATCAGCTTATTTCATTGTATTCCTCCTTCGCCTATTATGGGAGGGAACAAATGAAATTTTCTTTCGATTTGGGAATCCAGGTCACTTTCCCATTGTCTGTTTACTTTTTAAGATTTTTGTGCTCTGGACATGCAAGTTGATCTTGGTATATTTTTTCTATATTTGCTCACTTGTTTTTATGCAAATTACTTGGTTTTGTTCCATTTTTCTGACCTCCTAAGACCTCCTAAGTATGAGTAATCTATTCCCTTGGAAAGCCAGAGCTGCAGATTTTTGCTCTCTCTTGCTTCTAGAGAGAGACAATAGTTTCCTGTCCCTGTGATAATTTGGCATTCAGAAATGTGGTAGTAGAAAAAGAAATTCTTGGTTTGTGTTCTTAATAATAAATTTCTGTACAGGCATGATCTCTTTTTTTCCTGCAAAGTTGCATTTGATGTTCTGTCTTGAGGCAGATGTTCAGTTTTTCGGCCCATATTAGTTGTAAATTTTCAAACAAAAATTACACCGCAAAATGCATCTGCCACCATATGAAATGAAGTCATAGCTTTTTTTTGTCCCAGGGCTGCAAATTCTCAATCCCTACTTCAGTATAATTTATACTTGCAATTTTCTTGGGAAGTCAGTGTAAGACTAAGGTCATTTTTTTCTGCCCTGTATTTTGTTCTCAGTCCTTGTCTTTGGAGTTACAGAAGCTCAGTTACCATAGCTGTAGGCACAGGGGGAGAAAAATACTTGAGTCACGTAAGAAATTAACAGTAGAAAATGTCAATAGCTGAAAGCTCTTACTGGTTTAATAGAAAAGATTGCCATGCTATTAGACTGTATGGTAGTTATCCCGTCTCCTCCTAGCCTAAGGACTTGTAATGGTTACATGAAGATTTAAAAGCTTTATCTGCAGTCATTAACCTTTGCTATTTAGAGAAGTATGGTCAAGCTTATGCTGCTGTTGGATAGAAAAGTGAGTTAGCTAAGTAGTGATTCACAGTGGGCTGATTTGACACTGGGGAAAAACATACTTCATCCTCAGATGGCAAAGAGACTTTGTTTCAGTGGATACCTCACATGAAGTATTGTGTAAACTTGGCAGAGTTTCAGAAACAGTACGCTGTGTGTATCATGCCTGTTTTGTCTTCAAGCCTTTTCTTAGGTATTGAGCAGATTTAGATTTTTTTGATAGCCGCTTTATTTAAGAGGGAACTATGGTAAGTTTTTTATTATATACTTTTTCCAGTAAAGTCTAGCACTGACTAACACTTTTGTGTCATTTCATAACGTTTAGATCCTACGTAGTATTTAAACAACAGTGTAGATGTGCTGTATACAAACAACAAAGAAATTAAACCTTTTATAACCTGTTGTTACTGCTCCTCTTCCTGGTGCTGATATGCCATGTATACATCACCATTAACCAGTAATGTCATAAACTGAAGCAAGGCTTTGAAGAGATCTTTGCTTCTCTTTTTGAGAACTTTAAGTGAATAAAATACAACATGAGAAGTTACAGAAATATGAACCAGCTGATCTTGAAGTAAAAGAAAAAGTTGGTATTACAGGTCAGCGTGTATCAGAGACTCCTGTAGCTGACAGTGTGCATGTATCTTATATAATCTGAAAAAAACTGGTTTCTTTGCTTTTTTTTTTTTTAAATGCCCAGGTGTAGAAATGTGTCTATTTTAAGTCCAAAATATGTAACAGAGAGCTTAGACATTGCACAAAGCAGTTATTCCTAATTATTAAAAGTGCTTCATTTCTTGGATTAGTGTCCATGTACCATGCTTAGGCCTTCAAAAACAGGTCTCTGCTTCAGGCCTGACTCTCTTGCTGGTACTGGGTTTAATGGTATAAGGAGAAACACTTTGTTGTTTTTGTTTGTTTTTTTAACCAAAACAACAGAGGCAACATGCTGATATTTTGAGGAAGTCAGGTACTGATTGCCCAAACTATAGGAAGATCCTTCAGCATGTAACTGACTTTAAAATCATCTTCTATTTTCTGTTTGAGGTTCCCCAAATTTATGAATCTCCAGTTCTCTCTTTTAAGTGGTGTTCCAGTTTAGAATGTACTGGTGACATTATAACCAGTGGTGAACTGCATGGGGATGTAGACCCAGCCTGTGAAGGCTCAGGTAAGAGTTTGGATTTTTGTTTGTTTTTTTAACTATATGGCACAGTTTTGGTAATACTTTTTTTCAAAAGCCTTATCAGAAATGATGAAAGTACTTTCTCAGAATTTTTACAAAACCAAGCCATATATTAAAAAAAGAGGCATTTACCTGAACTTCTCTAGGCTGGGTTAGGTTTATTTCCCTGCCTGAGCTGTGGGGTTCTGAACTGCAGTGCCACTTCAAGGGGTGCTGGTGATTTGTGGCTTTGGGGGGATTTGAGGGATGGGGTGGGGGGAAGTGAGTTTTTAAATCGCTACATATTGAGGTCTTTTCTTAACCATGTGAACCGGAATATTTAGGATGCTTCCTCTATTTTGCTTAAAAATTCTCAAAGGTCATATTCTAAGTGAAATGCATTCACAAAATTGTAAGAAGATATCAAAATAATAGTGAAATGTGGGAGATTTAAGCCTATGTTAGCATGGACTATTACCTAGAGATTGTTTTATTTTTACTTATTGATTGAATGATACACATCATAAAATGTACTTACTGTTTTATAACTTGAAGTCTTAATAAAATTCAGAAGTACTGGTAAGGGTAGTAAATGTAATTTCTTATGCTTATAATTAAAATATGTTTGTTTAGTCGTATTTCTTCTATTCGTCTTAGTCTGAATTAAAGAGCTGATGAGATTAGCTTTTCCAGCCAAGTGAAATGTTTGGCAGCGTGATATGCCCCTTAAAAAGGACATATAAGCATGTAGTAAGAATTGGATTGCAAGAACAGAGCTTGACAGAAAATCACTGTCTTCTGTGGTTTAGTCTTCTCAGCTTGCTATACAAGAGCTCCTTAAGTGCCTTTAGTGCTTTGGTAGAAGTTAATCCCAGCCGTGGGCTCATAGCTGTGAATGTGATCGAAGCCAGTCTGCCATTGAGAGATGCATGCCAATTCCTATGCTGAGTCAGCTGGAATAGACATAGATCATCTTATGATGTGGTGCATCTTTACACCAGCTTTTTTCCCCTCACATTTACATTCTAAAAAGTAGGTTACTAGTCCATTGAAAGTACTCTGCTGTAAATGCTTCTATTCTAAATTAGAAATTATTATGCAAAGTACACTTCAGTTCTGGAAAGTGAAATATATTACTGTTACCAGTCTCATGCTTAAGAGCTAAGCCCCATATAAATGTAGAGACAAATTCTGTAGTCTGGCTTAGATGTCTTTGGTGTAAGGCATGGGCATGGCTGAACAAAGGCAAAGACAAATTAAGGCTAATTTTCTGTTCCTCAGTTACAGAAGTAATGTATGAGCCATTTACTGAAACAAGCCAGCCTCCAAAGCACACTGAGCTTGCCTTAGGCTCTCCTGGTCTTCACTCCTTCTCCCCTTCCACTCAGTGCTAGGTATCAGTGTAATGCAGGAACAGGCTGTGATTCTTGTACCGGTTGCTGGGAATGAAGTATTGTTTGAGGATATATCTTTAAAACAGTTTTGTCAATTTAGAAGGTTTTATGGCTATTCTACAGAATTGGTCATGGTGGTGATTCTGGCCCAAACCTCGAAGTGAGCCTCCTGTAGGAGAGAATGTAATATTTCATTGCTTTCCCTGTACAGGATTTAAATTTATGTTAAACTTATTTTAGCGTGCTGTGATGTTTTACACTATGACTCAGTTTATAATACAGGATATTAAATCCATTTAGTTTAGCATGAATTTGTTTATAACAGAAGATTAACAAATGGAACCAAGATATGGTAGACTAGCCAATATTATGTTTAAAATACTGCACTAATTTATGTACATCAGTGCATCTTACGGTAATATGAAAGTAAGATCTGGTATTCAGAGACAACAGGGGAAATAGACTTCACAGAAGATGTTGAACTCAGCACCTGTCATTTGTGTGCGCAGTGAGTGCAGTGCTGTTGATGGTTATTAGCTGGTAGTGTCTGGTGGAAAAATGCACGTAACTGCTGCTTTTTTTCCTCCATTTTTTGCTGTGATTAGATGAGAATTTTTGTAAGACTGATTGGTGTGGTACTGTGATAAACTCATGAAGACATATTTTCAATCATCAGATGCCATAGAGGTATAGCATCTAAGAATGCAGAACTGTTGAACTGTCATCTGAGTGGGATCTATTTTGGTGCTTTGATGTTATAAAAACAGTCTATATGCTATAATATCTGCAAATCCTCTCATCTTTTACATTTTATGTTCATAGGTATAAATATTGAAGATACTGGTATGCTATGAGTATTTTATGTTGAAGTATAAATACTCTGAAATTTGCATTTAGCACATGGTTTGAAGTACTGGTGTCATTTGATAGTTGTGGCAAAGGCTTTAGAAGTCATAACTCTGCAGTGTTCTTCAGTCATTTTAGAAGTTTGAAGAACATGGCAAAATCCTTGGTAACAGACAGGCATTTTTAATATCAATGTCAGCAAGCTTCAGACTGTTCTGTGACTACCTAAAGAAATACATAATGATTTGAAACAAGTGGCTTTGCCTCTGTCATGCCTAGAAAATGCAATATGGCTGGCTGCTCATAAAACAAACCCAGAGCTTCTTTATGTTGCTGCTTTTTATTTTTTATTTTAAACTAACATATGATCGTGACATTGCTGTGCAGTTCTCTGCTGCTTATGTTTTAAGTTGAAATCTCGTTTTTGTTTCAGATTCTCCTTCTTCTGTGGTTAACAAACAGCTTGGATCCATGTCACTTGATGAGCAACAGGGTGCGTGACAGGAAATGCGCTATACCCAGCCATAGTTGATTGCAATGCTTCCTTTTTAAAATTGCCTTTCATGATGATAAACAGTCTAAAATGCTGTTCATCTGCATAAAGTAGAATTCTGTAAGCAGATCTGCTGGAAACTCATTAATTATTTTATTCTCAATACCAGTATCAGAGTAAGGTTAATTGTTGTTTTTGAAAGCCATCCTATGCTCAATTCTTAATGCATTTGATGTAGGTACAATAAATGTCTTATGCAGTCTACATACATACAGATTTTTTTTTTTTTTAACATAAAGTAATGTGAATTCTTTAAACAGTCTTTTTCTGGATGATTCTTCTTGGATCAGAGTGCAACTGTCAACACTGAAGTAACTTGTAATCATATAATGCCGAAAGTTTATTTTATGCAAGAGATATATGCAGCTTTGTTGTACTTGCACAGTTTGAGTAACTTGAGCACCTGTTACACTTATGTGCATCTTACCTTTGTAATCCTCTGTCCTGTACCCCTTCTGCTAGTCAAGTACTAGTGTTTCTCTGTAGATGCCTCATGGGCTGGTGGTAGAAAGAAGGCTTGTGAGTTTTCTCTATGCCCATTATTCATCAGTCTTTAAATTGTGAACAGTGAACTGGGCCGGAGGTGATCCTATTCCAGCTGAACCAATGTCACCTGTAGTGAATATTTATGCCTGAATAATTAATGAATGATAGAGGGTAATTTAAAAATAGATTTCCATACACTCTGCATCATGCTTACTTCCATGTGAAAGCCTCAGTAGAGCTTTAGTAGCTCAAATGCCAAAAAAAACCTGGCCGTTTCATCTTGTTTCACATTCTAGACTAGAATGCTGTTTTGAAGTCTCATTTCTGAAAGATACTCTGGCAACTGTTGAGATATTGTTTATTTTAGAATGCCAGAATACTGGGAAAAAAAATCAGGCTGTGCTTTGTATTGGCATAAATTCATGTTGTGGAACTATATTTTGTGGTGAAATAGCCTTAAAAATCCCACTGTGTACATTTGCTAATTATTCATGGTTCAATAGTCTACATCACTCCACTATTCAGGTTTAGCTGGAAAACTCGCTTATTATTAGTGGCCAAGCTGTGCTCTCTTTAATGAACTCAAAATAAAGCATTATTTGATGATAGTAGAATAAGCTAAAAGTAACATATGTAGTCTGTATGCTTATTGGAGTTCTTACAACAGAAAATTTGGGAAAATTGATAAAATAGTTTGTTTGGTGAAGTTGTGAATTAAACCCTTATGACAACAAAAATAAAAGCAGAAGTTTTGGTTGCAGAATTCAGTTCCTAAATCTGCATCAGAGTCCTCCTGAAGCAGGATCAGTTGCCTTGAAAACTGGTTTGTGCATTACTGTTGTTAATTGCGTAGTTGTAATAGACTCTTGGGATTTTTTTCTGATGATTTTTTCCTGCATTAAGAAATGAGTTGAACTAATGTGAAGAGGCTTCTTCTCATAAAAGAACTCTTTTTTTTTAATGTGCAAAAAAATCCCAAAATATATTTATCTGGATTTCATTGGTAAACCAATCTTCTGGATGTTTTAAGGTAATATTTTTCTTTTGTAATGGTAAGGATCACCTGAAGAGACAAGGTGTTACTTTTAGTTTGATAAACTAAGAATTTGGAAAAGGAAGTCGTTTGTTAGGAAATCTGCCTTATCCAAATGATAACCAGAAAAAATAACTTGCTTAGATCCGGAGTAGGTTTTTGAAGTTAAACTGCATTAGTTTCACTTGATACTTGAACAGAAATCTCAGAAAAGTATAAGTAGCTAATAAAGGAAGTTGTATCAGTTCTTATTATATAGAAACGCTTAGTCTTTTTTCTTATTTCAGTACTGAATTAGCCAGCTTTCTGTTGGACCAGTCTCTGTTGTTGGCATTTGTTTTAAGACTATTTCTTGGTTTAAATATATTTTGATACTTATTACAAGAATATATTTATAATGCCATTTTTCTGACATTCCAGCAGAACCTGTAAGTCCTTCCCATGTGTTTTTAAAAAAAAAAAAAAAAAATCAAATGGATTATAATGGTCAGCACTGGATGTTTTGTTAGACTGTGATTGTAATAATGGAGGGTGACCATTAGGTTTGTTCCAGTGTAAAGGCAATATTATGTCTTTCAGGTACCTCCTGAATTGGTATGATTAGAGAGTGAACCTGAAGGCCTAGCTTGGTAACTTTGAAGTGTAAATGAGTGTGTGCATCCCATACCACCTTAATGCTTCGTCCTACACACACACAAGCCATATTGAGCAGTGATATTTCTAGGTATTTGCAAGTTAGTGCGAGGGTTTATGGGGTGTCACTGCTGTGGTGTGATGCCCATGCCAGATTGTTCAGTGCCACGTGACAGGTGTGTGAGCTGGCTCAGAACAAGCTGGTGTGTCAACTGTGGCAGAGTTAGTTCTTCATAAACGGTTCTTCGTATCTTGAGTCCTGGAAACTGTTGGCTTGTGTTGTGTCCCAGCTAATTGGCTCTGCCTCACAGTCAGACTAACTGGTTGGGCGTTGGTATGCATACAGGGCTTTCCAGATCTATAGTGAGCTCTGCAGGTATAAGCTGAAGAAGTTCGGAACTGTGCTTCTCATATGGCGCAGTGTGTTCCATACTGCTGTCTTCTGTAAAGCACGGTACAACAAGTAATTAGTACGGGAATCAACTAGGCAAAGAAATTGTATGCCTTCAGAATGTACAAAGCTGATTGTCTTATGGGGAGATCATGATTAGTGCTGGGTAGGAATTATTTTGAAAGTTTTTCATGAAAAGTCATCTGTCTTCTTCTCACGTGATTATTAATATCTCAATGAATAGGTCAGCCTTGGAGATGTGGGAAACTAGCTTCATGTTCCTTACAATGTCAGTTTAACTAGGTAATACAGTCTGGAAACCTGTCTTTAAGCTCTTACCACTTCATAGTAAAGAGCCTAAATCTTCATGAAGTTACACATGCACAGGTTCATTTTTGAGGAGAAAAAAGTGTGGGGTGTTACCTTCAGTTTCTCTATTTTTATTTTTTTTTTTTAATAAGGTTAAGAACAAAATTTTGTCTTCAGTTGTAAGGGTGGAAGTTAAACAGTTCCTTCGTCCTATAGGGACCTTGAAAATAGACTTTCGTGGGAGTGTGTCTTCTAGGACAGGGTTGCATATGAAATAAGACTGTAACTTGTTGATGGTATCTTTAAAGTATAATGTATTTGGCTGTAAAATCTAAGTGAAGTTTCAAGGTATTTGTGAGGAATTTGGAATAGAGTTTAGTAAGGTGTTGATATGCTACAGCTTTCTCTTGGAGCAATTTTTACTTTACTAGAACTTGCAAGTAGGTTAATAGTTTTGGGAATAGCTCTCCTGTAAATCACAGAAGCTGTGCAACTTTTCTTCTTCCTTTCCATGTTCTATCAATGTGAAGTAGATCTGGCCGGATGAGATGAAGCTTGTGGTAAAAGAGAACAGTGCTTTCTTCTGATCTATGCAGTCTTTAGCAGTCACATTGTTCTTGAAAACAGAGTTCACAACTTCTGGATTTATATATGGCTTCTTTAAAAGATTGTTCAATTATGTACCAGGCAAAGCTCATTAGCCTTTTTCACGTAGGCACCCATTCAGCTTCCCATTAGCAGTGTAAGTTTAATATAAGCTAGTTGAACTACACAGCTAATTCTGTGCAGTTTGTTATCAGATTCTTGTCTCATCTTTTAAAGTTTCATGCTCTTATTAGTGTCAATTTCATGTCCTAAAGATAGATTAAAGAAGAAACTGACCCAATCCAAATTGTAGCTCATTTTTGTAGGTACAAGAAAAAATGATTACGCATTGATGGTTTAACAGCTATTTTTCTCCAGGACTTCGTAAAAATCATTTCTCAGTTAGTTAGTGCCCTCTTTGGATATGATTACTGCAATTTTTCCAATATTTTGAGTCTGAATAAATACAGGCATTGCTTCCACACTGAGTGCAGTCGGAAGACCGTCTTTCAGCATCCTGCTTTAGTTCTTCGATGTTGAGATTTTAAGACAGGAAAGCACTCTTATGCTGATATGATCTGAGCTTTATAACACAAGCCAAACATTCAATTAGATTCATTATAGTTCTGTGATGTTCAGTTACTTTGGTCAGTAATATTAACTAGTTTTGTGCTGAAGCAAATGATGCATAGTAACATCAGGTTAATATATTACCATTGTTCGATGGCTGTCTTGTACTAATCAGGGCAGTAAATTGTCTTTTAACTGTCAGGGTTCCTGATTCAAAGATATATCATCTGTACCTATGACAAAGAAGATAAAGAATTCTCCAACTGTGTCTTCTTTTACTCTTTCCGTGTCCAACTCCTGATAGCTTATGCAGTATGTTGGAACAACCAGTATTTGTACTTGCTTAGGAAGGAATGCCCAAATTTTGAACAAATTTTGATACCAAGAGATACTTGCTGACAGATTGCCAAAAAAGCACCTGTTCAACTATGAAAGAATACGTCATTTTTGTTCAAAATACCTATATGTGCCACTATAAGATGTCTTCTTACACTTTTTTTTTCTTACTCAGTTTATTCCAGGAAGTGAAAACATTGCTTTTGATCAGTTTTATCCTTTCTCCACTCTAACAAGAGTGTAACTAGAACTTTTATTTTAGAGAAGCTATAAGCTTTTCTTTGAATACTCCTTCCCTAGAATGAGGTCCATGACTCATATATGATTAGGATCATGGTTGTAACTGGTTAAAGCTCTTTCACATATATGTATGTTACAGTTGTTTTTTTAATTTCTTTTCAGAATATGTAGAAACATATTTAAAGTTCTTCAGAGCACTGATTGCTGCTCTGATACTGTGAGTGGGTTTCTGTCTTGTCAGCAGTTCAGAAATGAGCATTGATGATTAGATTATATTCTTAATGTGCTGTTTCATAGTTCCTACAACTTAATTTATTGTTATTATTATTATAAGTATCCTGTGGCAATATTGTAGCCATTGTTGTTCTGGCATCGGGAATTTGTATGCTTGTGCTTGATTTGAGTGTTAGATTTTAATTGATGTTTACCCAAAGATGATCTGAAGTTTTTACTTTATTATAAGTGCCAGTCTGCTGCCAATACTGCAGGTATACTTCTAGTCGAGTTTCTGTACTGTATAAACCAAAGAAAATTTGACATGCTTTTATCCAAACAGTCCTGAAATAAAAAACTCAGCATTTGTGCAAAGTGAGACTACATAGACTACTTACAGGTCATTTGAGGGTGCCTAATACTAAGTACACTCGACCATCTGAATTCTGAGAGACTGGCACCTCTGTACTGAGGCTTAGTCTGATGTTACTTTCTGTTAACTTTTTAGTGTTGCCCGTGGCCAACTTAGGCATTAACAGTAGTTGGGCCATGCATGTAGGTAGTGTGACTATGGATTTTATTCAGGGAGTGCAGGTGGGTGGATAGATGGATGTTATTGAGCAGTTCTATTTTGAAGGTGCCCACTGAACAGTCCATAAAACTATATATTCAGCAGAAGTTTGCCAGAGTTGCAGTGGTTTTCAATTTGATTGACTTCTGTTGCTTTTGGATGTCATAAATATTTTGTTTTGCAAGTACTCCCCTTCTGCTTACAGTTGTAATAATATAACATATCACATCATCTTTCTTCATGTGTATTTACATGAGGCAAAAAGGACTGAATACCACTTCTAAAGCACTTCATGTTCTTATTAAGACACTTGATAGAAAAGAGATCTGCTCATAAAGGATATGTTTGTACACATACCTAGCTGACAGTTTTATTTACCTGCATGTTGAAGGGCAGCATCTTCTTTGTTTGCTCTTGTAAATACAAATAATTTTAGGCCATTTTTAAAGCATTGCAAAGTATAGATTTGGTGTGTTTACTCTGTTTAACTTTTTGCTTGGGCTGTAACCAATCTTAAGTAGATGTACATGTTACTACCATATTTGACCTTTGTTGAGATAATTAAATGAATCTTCAGAAATGTAACATCTTTATGTATTGCTGATGCACATCCAAACTTTATCAACCCCATGTTTACAGAGAGTGATAAACCACGAACAGGAACAGGTGAACCGGTTTTAAGTTTGCACTACAGTACAGAAGGAACGACTACGAGCACAATAAAACTGGACTTCACTGATGAGTGGTAAGATGTTAATTTTGCTTTTGAGTTGTTACTGATAAACACATTTCACTAACACTGGTCTAGCATAGATACAGTATTTTTCCATATGATATATGTAAGTTTTCCATTAGGTATATATACAATTTGAAATGGCTGGAGTCTTTGGCACATTCAGAGTGTAAAAGACAATCATGCTTTAACGTGGAACTTATGCAAGAGTTTATTTGTGGTATTTTACTGTAAATCTTTTTAATGCTAACATAGTTGGAAACCTAAATATTGTCAGCAAAACCTAGCTATTGTCCTCAAAACTGAGCGTCATATTCGCAATTAGCATTAGCAAACTAATCTTATTAAAGCAAAGTAGTACAGTGATGGAAAGGTGGTCTAGGGGTTAGTACTCATGTTTTGATTCTCAGCTCTACCAGACTTCTTATATAGTATGCAGCAAATTAGTCTTTCGGTGGCACAGTTCCTGAGTTGTAAAACAATGAATTTAGTATTTCTGTGCCTGAGGAGTGTTGATGAATGCATATGGTTAAGATATCAACTTTGTGGACTGCTTAGATATTACAGTGATGGCATCCTTTTTAGTTAATAAAGAAACCCATATTGTCTAACTGGCCAGACTTATTTGGTTTTGTACGGATGTCTATTATTAGAACATCTCAGTAACTCCCAAAACAACCATGATCCTTATTTGATCTCCTCTTACTTCTATGCCTTTACCTATGTTTTTAAAATTATTGTAAAGACAGTAAATAGAAATGATTGCTAGCATTTATTACTGGAAACAACAACAACAAAAACAGAACAACATGTTTATAGCTATTGTTAAATGCTGTGGCTTTAAGTATAAAATACATTTTGTCCATAGCAGTTTGGAAACTTCAAACAGTGGTCAGTGTGTTTGTGCAGAATGAAGACTTTGCCTATGATGAATCTGAAACATAGTGACAGTTCTGTTAAAGCAGTCTATCAGACTGTATTTCTACTGTGTTTGGAGTCCGAATCTAGCAAGCTTTGAAAGAGTTACTTTTGCTGTAATGCTTTGACCTAATTCTGCGTTTAGTTTTGTTGTCATTTTTGTTTAATATTTTAGGATAGGCAATTTTCCCAAGAGGAACAGAGCATAAGCAAATGTTTTGTCCATTTATTCTTGATAGTGTTTTTCATTATAATAAAGTACTAGCTACCACTGTATCAAAGAAAACAGATTGTGTTAAACAACATCAACATTTTGTTTGTGTTTGTTTAATACAAAATTTGAAAAATTAATTTTATACTTCAAACAACTAATGATATAAGTGATTTTGAAAATAGAAAATATGAATGAACAACTGCCTCAAAAACAAGAAAAAGTAATGTGTACAGGAGATGGAGATGAGGGACAGGAAAACTCATTACAAAAGCATGTAATTGGGGAAGTAAAGACTAAGTGAAACTACTGAAGCTTAACTTCAGTTAAACTTTTCAAAGAGTATTAAAACAAATGGGGTAAAGTTCTTTGGTGATTTAATCATATTGAAGTGAGGGTGGGATGGCAGTTAAGGAATACTAAGAGGAAGTAAAAACTAAATAAATACTGTATATTACTCAGTAAAAATGAGGGGTCACAGGAGCTGGATGCAACTCAAGTGAAAGTGGGAGTTGGAAATTAGTTCAGGAAAATCAGAGGATCTCCATCTTAGAATTTGGGGGGAAAAAATGGTATTTACATTCTGTCTAATAGTTGACATTTTGACAAATCTCTTGGGCCGATGGTAGCACCATGTAAATAAGAAACATCAAATATAATGCCAAAGGAGAGTGAAGGACTAAACGTTACAATCTCTTAAGACTAATGGTAGCAATATTCAACGCTGTAGAACAGTTCTGATAAAAAGGCATTAAAATAAACAGTACATAGGAAATTTCCCAAAATTATGGGAACCGGAACAGGAATGTGCAGGATGCAGTACTGTTTTTTGACAGAATAATGGGTTCTAGAACCATACATGATGTAGTAGAGGATTTCCAAGACAGTATTTGATGTTTTGCCACATGTTGAACCTCTGTTCAAGGTGGGGCAGGTAGATAAACTGCACATAGTGGTGAACTGACTTAATGGAGCTTTTGCAGTGGGTTTTGTTGAGAGGAAGGAGCATTTTTAGTGGGACAAAACTCCAAGGTGTTGTCAGGTCAAAGGCTAACTAAAACCCTGTGCAGAAGAATGGAATAGTAGAAGTAACATGAAATCCCGTATAACAAAATCATGCAGTTGAGGACAAGTAACAAAAACCTGATCTGGAAGTTGGGAGTCCTGTGAAAATGAAATAGAGGAAGATGTGGACCTTCCACCTGGGGAAACAGAAAACTTGCTGTAGAAGCAGATAGTAGGGCTTAATTAGTATAAAGAAAGCAAAAGGTGTGATTTTGCTCTCTCAAAAACATCCTCTACACCTCTGCTGGTGTGAAAAATAACATTGAAGTAAAAATTAAAGCAGAGTAATAAATGAGTGTAAATTAGCATTGAACTAGAAAGTAGATTTCTAAGAGTCAAACAAAATCTTAGCGCTTCCAATGTGGAGTGTGATTACGTTCCTAAAAGTGCTTATATCATATGAGGCATGATAAAGGAAAAAAACTCAGCTTGGTGTCTAACTGGTCCCTTCTTGTCTATCCAAAAACAATGCTGAAAATTATTGATTTAGGAAAAAATACTGTAAGGGTTTAGAAAGATTTTCCACATACTCCAAATCCAGTATAGCAATGCAATTGACTATGGCTTAGCAAGATGAGTAAAAACTCTCATATTTAATGTAAAAAGAAAAAAAACCACTGAAGCCTAGATTAGATTCTCAAGAATCTAGACAAAGCATGATTTGTGCTACTTCTCGCAATGTAACATTTAGGATAGTTTAGTGCTGGTATACACAGGTAAGAAGATACCTGTACCAGTACGGTCTACATTCTCAAGAATCATGCTTACAATTCTCATAACTCATCTTTGTTTTGTCTAGTGAACTGTCTCACATTTAGAGGCCACAACAAAGACAGGAGCAGGGAAAGAATAAGAGAGCTCAGGAAGAAGGCTTTGCAGTTCCTAAAATAAGATCTTTTTTAGGGAGTCTAAAAACATTAGTTCTGGCAATGCTTGCAATAACAGTGTTACATATTTCCAGAGGAATCTTTCTATGAAAGAAAAATTTGTGTTCCACAATAGTTATCTAATCTAAAGATGAATGGGAAGTAAATCTAAAGTACCAGCTTAGTGTAAACCTTGAGAAATAACAAAACTTCGAGGACTGAAAGCCAACATCAGAAGTCAGGGTCTCAAAAGGTAGAGAAACAATAGTTAATGGTGAAGAAAATGGAAAATGTTACCTAAATCAGTTTTTGAATTGGATGCTGTAAGAGTATGTATGTAATTGGTGCTCAGTTAACAGATTGTAATACCTTTAATAAGGTCTCTTCTCTGATCATTTATGTATACAAAAATATATAAATATAAAAGAGAAAAAAACCTGTTGAGTTCTCACAGAATATTTTGGAAAGCAATAGAGAAATCCTTTACAGGTTCTTAAAAGAAAAAAATATATATATATGTAATATGAAAGGAGAGAACAGTAGGGTTCTGTGATGCGGAGGAAGATTGTGGGATGGGTGACAATGGACATAATAAAAGAGTTTTGAAATTGCTGTGAAGGTTGTTAGTTGCCAATGAGACTGCAGTGAGAAAGATGATGGTCAGGCTGTGCCCACTGCAATGATTTTCTTATCAATTTATACTATTTCTAAATTTTGTGGGGATTTCTTGGTTGATTGTTTCTTTGCTTTTTACATGTTACATTGCCAGGAGCAGCACAAATTCAAGCTCTAGAGGGAGCGGAAGTCACTGCAAAACTGAAGGCCAAGAAGATTCTGTAAAAACAAAAGCCTCAGAAGAGTCAGGACCTGAAGATGAAGAAACAAGTAAGATACAGCATTACTTCTGTAATGGTAAGGTAAAAATTCTGCTCTCATGTGTTTATGACTACCACTGAACACAATGTGATTCTCGTCCACATGCATATGAGGCAGAATATAAACATAATAGAACATGGTTGGTTTTTTTGGGTTGTTTTCTTTTTTTTTTCCCTTTCTTTCTTTTTGGAAAGAGAAAGATACTGACCTGAGATAGATGCAAATAAATGTAAACAAAATTAGCTTTTCCTATTTTTAGTTCTAAAACACCCATTCTTTTTTCTTAGGGGCATTTTGGCCCTAATTTGTATTGAAAAATAGTAGAAATATAATAGTCATAATGAATGCTAGATAGTTTGCTACATTTCTTTCAAGCTTTCACTGTATTTTGTTATGTGAGGTTATCTTGCTCAATGCATTGCTAAAAGGGTGGTCACATCAAATTACTGGTTCCAGAGAAATGTTTTTTAAAAAATCCATTTTAATAGAGGGATAACTTAATTTCTATCTTCAGAAATAATAGCTTTCAGTAAGTGATCATCTGTTTCAAGATTATTAATGCTATTTTTGCAGTTAAATTCTCATAGCACAGCTTATAAATGTATTAAGGAACAAGAAATACTTTTTTTCTTTGTTAATGTATTGACCTGAGCAACTAGATAGTGCTTTTTATATACTGACTTTAGTGCGATTAGTATCCAAGACTTCAGTAAAGTGAGATGTAGAATTTGGAGGGCATTGCTTTGATTGGTTTGATCTAGGGCTGCTAGCACCATGTAGATTTTCTTACACTATAAATACACATGTAAGTGAAATTGTGATTTTAATATTAAATTGTTTAATTCAGGAGTTCCTGATGAATCTCACAAGGAAGATACAAGGGCTGAAGAATTGAAAACTACAGATGAAACTGTAGAGACAACAGAAGCAAGTATGTGTCTGTGCTCTTTCCAATATTGTTATATGAAGAAGTAGGGAGTGGAAAAACTGAATTTCCAATGTAAACTCAATCTGCATAATTTAATTTCTATGACCATTTATAATGCCTTCTAAAATAGGCTATAATCACTCATGCAGTGAATTATTTTCACCAATATTTTCTATTAGCTGTATTAGATAAACCTGTTACTGAGCATCCTGGAANTCCAGAAATGAAGAGGAAGAAGCCTCCTCTGAAAAAAGTGCACATCCAGAAATTTCAGGTCAGCAAAGTACTGAATCCACTGCCAATTTGCTTGCTGCGAACGATGAACCTCAGCCACACCCAGAATCCTCAGGGCTTGCAACTCCAGAGGAGTCCTCTACCAGGACCTCGGCTCTTCAAGAAACTGATGATAGTGAT
>VXAL01006007.1:843663-889260 GCA_013399475.1 Chauna torquata | reverse complement strand
CAAGAGAGTTTGATCACTCTAACTATACCATCTGCAAACTTAAGCACCCTTGCTATTCTAACCCACGTTTTTAAAATACAAGTTTGATAATTAAATTATTTAGAGAAAGGTGAAGTGCTAGTCTAAAATGTTCTGGAAAATACATTTCTGTAAGCAGCTATAACACCTGTTTGGAACAGAAGCAGAATAAAACAAATAATCTTTTTTGGGGGGATAATATGTTTTGTTTTTTGAATTCAACCACTTAATAAGATGATCTTTTTATAACCCCCCCATTCCCCTTTAGCTTCATATCCTTCTGGGGGTCAGATACACCCTAAGCTTTCAAGTGATATTCAGTCTTCTTGATTGTGGACATCTGCACAACCTTCTCCTTCTAGGCTCCCTTCTGGTCCTTTCCTCTTTATTCTCTACCTGAAATGCACATCAGCAGACAAAGTCAAACTGTCATGCAACATATAAGTTTACAGTGTTTAGCTGGTCACAAAGACTTTAGCAAGATTTCAGTTTCCTAGTATCGCTTCGCCAAAGTTCTGACTCGGAGAAAGATCAGAGGAAAATAGTGATCTCCAGCACATTTGAAGTACTCTTCGAGGGAGGGTTTTGTTTGTCCATGTAAAAATCTGGATCCTTCAAAACATGATCCACATTTTTGAAATATTTTTCAAAAAACACAAAAAATTCCGTAAGTTCTCCGAGTTAACAAAGCAATATGAACTTCTACACACAACACAGATTAGTTACTTATAGAGGCTTTAGACCAACTCATACATCACTTGACTAGAAATGCTAAACAGTAGCTGTACAGTAACAGTAAGGGTAGGAGGGTGTTTCCAATGGATATATTTGAGACGCCTCAACTGAGAAACTTTGACACTAAATCCCCAGTGTTTCTTATTATTTTTACTTTAATGTTTTGTTACTAGGCCTCCAAGTAGAAATCCTGCAGTGTTTGCAAAGGCACTATCTTCCCTTCCACATGTACATGAAGAGCTTTGCACATAGCACTGGAGGAATTCCTTCCATTGCTGAAACAGTTTTGGTGAAGGTTTCCTTCAATATGACAAACGCATGGAAACCTCAGGACAATAAAGGTATTTGCCCATTTCATACCTGTTTTGCAATTACTTTCTTCATGCTACATAAAGTGACAGCTCCAAGAGACTTTGTGAGAAAAGGAGATTCTTTTTATGGGTTGCTGGAAGCTGCACTTTTCATGGGGAACTGACTGAAGATCTTGCATAAAAAGGCAAGTCAGAAGGAATATGCTATTCTGGAAAGGGATACTGGCTTGGCAATACACTTTAAAGTACACCAATCACATTTAACATGGAGTTTCACTTTTTCAGTATTTCTTCTGTCTTTTCCCATCAACTGTCCATAAAGAGAGAAGAAGAAGAAGAAAAGAATACAGAATCCTTTTTTTGGAAATGTTTTCACTCCAGAGAAATGTGGGTGTAGGTGGCTCAAAAGCCTTGCCTCATGAATAGCTACTGTCATTTAAAAGTGTTTCTCTTGTCAAAGGTGTCTGGATTAAAGACTATATTGTTTTGCTTTAAATATTCATATAATGAAAAAAAATTGGATTTTTTGAGCTCTCTTTACTAAGACAGAACTTCAGGCTTATACCACCGTCACATGCAACGGACTTCCAGTTAAAACTTAGAGGCTGAGTCAATTCCCATCACCATTCACCCGTAACCAGCCAGCTAAAAGACTGCAAAGCAGCAGAATGAAATGGGCTCTTTTCTTTCTCATTGTTCCCTTGACTGGCTTTGATCATACACTTTGTTAGTCTAAGGAAAGATGCACACAAACAGTAAGCACTACTCTCCTCCTTAGGCTTCATTTTTCACTGAAGAAAGAGGTAGTATTCTGAACCTCAGCCAGTTAAACCAAGCAAAATCTTAAAGACTTGACGCACTGTAATTTTCAGATTTAAATTACAGACTCCCCATAATTTTCCATCCAACTGAAAATTCATGAGTAAACTATGATTTAAAAAACAAAACAAAACAAAACAAAACAAGCTTCATTAGCTTTTCAGTAAGTCTTTTTCCTCCTTGCAAATTCACCGTGAATGATTACTACAGCACTCATCATTTCTAAGTCATTTCCACAGGAGCATAGGGGAAGGGAGTCTGACAAATCCAGACACAGTGATGCACCACATCTTGGTTTGCACTGTGGCACTATGTTCCTTACTTTCCATCCTTAATTTCTAACCATCAGCTTACAGCTGGTAAATATTTGCCTTACTGTCATGCCATTTCAGAATAGCAAAATAACCTATGAGAAAGTTTTAAATAGCCTACCTTGCTTCTTGCCTGTTGATTCTTGTAAGTTGCACTTTTTTTTTGTTTTCAGCTGCCTGGCAGGGTTTCTGGAGGATGAGGATGACAATCTGTAGAAGCTGAATATATTCTTGCACAAGTTCAGAGTATAGTCCCACATTCGTAAGGAGAGTAGGTTCCTGGCTTCAGTAACATCAGAAATTAAGTGTAACTGTTGCTACCCTTATAACAGTAACCAGGTTTAAAAATCCTTCTGCACAAAACCAAATCATATATACGCTCCGAGTATTGTGTATATATAAATATTTGTATATATAATGATGTGCATATATAGTGATGTTTCACATATAGCACAAGTCCCTAGTTAACACAGTTGCCCTGCCTTATGTAAGCTGCAATACGGTAAACCAACTCGTCCTTTTTGCAGGTACACTGGTATTAACGGTTTATGCAGATTTTCCCAGACCGTAAGCACACAGCAGTATGGCACCAACCGAGATGTTTAGCACCTGTGTAACGTTACACGCTGCCACGACCGGGCGACGCCGCAAGAGCCTTCAGGGGAAGGATCTCAGCCGGTCACGGGAGCGACCTGCAGCTGCTGCACATCCAGCCACCAGGCTGTAGACACTCAGCCATCCCACGGGGATGTGCAGTTGCTTGGAAGTAGTTTTGGGGACCGACAGCAGCCCACACGGCCGGAGCCACTGACCGCAATTCAAGTCAGGAGGGGCCTACTCCAAGTCTCCACTGGAAGCGCAGAAGGAGCGGCCTGTCCCCGCTCAGCGGCCCCGGCAGCCCCGCCGCCGGGCAACGCGGAGCCGCCCTCAGCACCACACGCGGGCTGGCATGGCGGCCACTGACGTGGCCTGAGCAAACGTGAGTGGCCGCGAGCGGCCTGCCCGCACGCAGTGTTCGGACATGTTCCCTGCTGCTGCTGCTGCTGCTGCACACAGGGGACCGGCGTTCCCCCCGGCAGCACCGGGGCTCGGGGGCCCCCACACCCTGGGGCCGGGGGCGGCGGGGCTCTGGGGGGCTCTCTCCGCCGCGGAGCCGACAGACCTGCGTGTGCATAAGGACGCAATTCTCGTACGTAATCTAGAGCTCCGATAAAGGAAAATGATTGCCGGGAGGCCTTTGCCAGCAGCTAGCTCGCTCCTCTGGCAAGAGTGGTGCTGCTGGTCTCACTTCCCACCAAAGCGCTGGAGGCGACGGTGTTTGTGCAGGCCGTAGGAAATGGGTTTCACCCCTTTTCAGCCTGAGGAGGGTGAAAACGGTGCAGCTGCGGCACAGGTGCAGCCTCAGGTGAGCAGGGGCCTCTGCACCCACACTGGTGCTGTGCCACGCCAGGGGACAGCAGGTTGCTTGCACCCAGAGCGGTGGGCTCAGGGGTGGCCTTTGCCATGCGTCACACGTCTTGCTGTTCTCCTTACAGTTCCTACCTTAGGCAGGCTCAGGTAGACCTTCCAGAGCAGGGCTCTCTGAAGCCGTAACTACAAGGTGGCCCAAAGAGTCAGGCTCCACAGTGTCAGCCCTGACAGCTGATGCAGAGGTGACCCTTCGGTGCTTAAGGCAGTTACCTGCCCCAGCTGACCTGTGTGTACCAATGGTCTTTCTAATACTAAAAAACCTTGACAAGGACAAATGAACTCTTAGACTTTTCTTCATTTGCATCTACTCTGTCTAAACCCTTTCCCTCCCTAAAGTCTTATTTTCTCTCCATTTCAGCATAAGAGCTGTTTTGAGCCCTCTAATGCCCATCAGCATCTCTGCAATTTGCTTGGAGAATGTAACTGGACTGTTGATATACTTACCTCTTTAGGGAAGCTCCATCCAAATAGTAGGGAAGGGTAGGTACTCCCCAAAAGTTTAGCTAAGCATGTTTCCCATTGGTTTTTAAATGTTCTCTTAAGCTTTAGCAAAAGGCATTAATAAAGTCGCTCAAACAGTTGTCTCCAGAAGCTCTCTATGAAATGGTTGCATCCAGTAATGAGGTAAATTGCATGGATATGTTCAGAAGTAGCAGGAATGTAAGTAAACTGTTTGCTGGATGGCTGCAGTAAGAATCCTTTCTGGTCGGCAGCACTGTGATAGATGATTATGAAAAGGTCTCACAATTTCAGTTATTTAAGCATCTTAGAGGAAGGATGCTAAGATTCAAATATCCAAGGTTTGACTGCAATGGTAATGACAAAGCAGGTATTGATTTGAGACGGAGCATATACAACCTATGAGAGTTCTAAGAATTACAGTATTTCAAAAATCAGACCCAAAAATGTAGAATTCGTTTTCTTTGTGGTGATTATCAGTGGTTGGAAATGTCTAACATGTTTTGTTTTGAAATATATTTTGAAACAATGGTTTGGTTTTCGCATTTATTGATATACCAGCGTATAAGTTAAGAACATCACAATCTCTTGAAGACAGGATTAATCCTTGAGGTATTTTCTTGGCCTTCACATTACCTGCCTTCTCCATACATTTTAGATTACCTTTCATTATGTGCAGATTATTACGTGAACTGTCAGTCCAACAAAATCTTCTTACGCTTGAACAATTGTTTAACAGGAAATCAGACCAAAAATGACTCAAAAGAAAAAAACCTTAATCCCTTCTTTAGGTCTTCTTTGGTTTGCAAAGTTCTCTCCAAAGTTCCTCAGCTCTTTCCCAACTTCCTAATTACATATGTCTTTTTTAATATAGTAAGAGACCTGCTAGATCTGAGGAGGGGTTCCAGTACCTCCACAGGAAAAGATGCCCAGCAATTTAGTTTCTGTCTTATACAGATGATGGAAACCCCTTTTGGGGAGCAGTCCAAACCACAGTTCAGCTGAAGTAAGTGATTTCAGATTGCCCCTACAACAAAAACTCTTAAGCTCCTATCGGAGATTGATGGGCTGCTGGTGTGCATTCACAGAGTCCTATTGAAATGCCCTCTTCATCAAAAGTCTGCAGTGACTTCAGTTTCCAAATAACATTAGAAGCAACGTCAGGGTCAGAATGTAGCTCCCAAATAGCTTCAGGATGACGGAGTACATGGTGATCACTAGGATTTGCTTCATATTGCAAAGGCAAAGGGATCAGAAGACAAAGATCTGGTTATCTAGTCAGGTTTCCTCACAAAGCACGGTCTCCTCTTACATTGGTGTACTGTAAATTGCTAGGGAATTGCTGGGAAGGCTGACAGCGTTTTGTCACAGTTGTGATTAGAAGACTGAATCCTTAGGGCCCCTTTAAATTGCCTCTCCTGTTGTCCTAATTCAAATAGAATTTCATTGTTTTCAATGTGTGGGAGGAGGATTCAGGTGGAAATACTAGCAAAATTTCTGTTCTGTCCCAGGGAGGTATGAGAACAAGCAGCAGAAGTGAACTTTTAGAGAAATGCTTTTAGTGCCTATTAGTGTCTGCCAGTTTTCGTAGGTTCCTAAGGAAGCACAAGAATTCTTCTATAAAGTCATTTATGTGCTGTGCTGCAGAGCAATGCTTGACTCTTTTGATCTGTGATATTAGGGATAATGAATGTGTAGACACCTTCAGCTTCCTCAGCATTGCCAGGCAACCCAAGGGATCCTGCTCCTTAGCAGACTACTGGACTGGTGTGACAGCTACTCGTCCCATTCACACGGTGATAAGTAACACAGTGTGATTATCTCAAGCATAAACTGCCAGCAGGCAGGATTTTTAAAACTGTTAGAAGAATCTGAGTAGAAAGCAAAGGTGCTTCATTTGCAACTGTAACTTTATTAAAGAAGGTGAATAGATGAGAGACACATCACTTCAAACATTTTTTTTCTTGGATGCTTAAACTTCCTGTGGTAGTTATTCTGGTAGTCTTAACACAGTGAAAGTCTTTTTTATGTTTTTAATGGGAAATTTAGGATACTGTATTATCCTTCCAAAGCTGGGGAAATTATAGTTGCGCTTTCTCTCTCTTCAAAGAGGCTCTACTTCTATGCAGACCACCACCACAGTAGCAGGTTATTACTATGCACCTGAGGCCTTTCTGTCCTCTAACAGCTGGTTCCTTGCTGAAAGCTTGTACATTGATTTGAAAAGGCACTTATTAATTCTACATGTAAAAGCTTACTGAAAACCTTCAGCCCAAGATGACTTTTTAGCTTAACTGCACTTTCCTTCACAGGTATAAACGTGCTTCTAAAAATGCTGTTAAGCACATTACGAAGGAAAATTTTTAATTTTATGCAAGTGTCTTGAACAGCAATATGTCATAATGGCATGTGAGGTGCAGGCAGTCTTACTTAGACTTCTGTATGGCTTCCTGGAGGAAAATACGGTTGTGTTTAATGACAGCGTTTTCTTGAGGCATATGACTGTTCCTTCTTTCCTCTGCTACCCTGTCTGCTGTCAGTGGGACTTCAAATATTCCAAGTTCCCACATGAGGAAAAAAAAAAAAAAGAGCTGGGCTCCGGCTGCACAGCTCAAGAGTGCTGTGGGAACAAAGAGCCAGTCCTGCTGGCTGGGAGGGTGGGAAGGCAGCGAGCGCAGGCAGGAGAAGGGCGAGAAGGTGGGGGAAGGGGCTACGGGCAGCAAGGGGAATGAGAGCAAAAAGGAGAGGGGAAGCCTGGTAGGAGAAACCTCTTTGTTCAGAGGAGAGAACAAAGGGGAAGGAGAGAAGATGGCAGCAGTGTAGCTTTCAGTTTAGAAGAAATTCGTTTCTCGTATCAACTCTCAGTCTGCACCCACGAACGGATAAATGTAAAAGCACAGAGGGAACTGATTAGCATATGTGAAGAAACATGCTTCTTTTGCCCTGGTTGTGTCAATTAAAATTGACTTTTTTTCTTCTTTCGGCACTTAATTCACTTTGGACAAAAACAGTTATGAAAACGCAAAGCTGAAAATCTAGTGTGGTAAAGCTACATGTATTGACTTGTATTGATCTTGTTATGTTGATCTAAACACATGGTTTTTAGCAGCACGCAAGTACTGGTTTCTCTTAGACAAGGCTGACTGCTGCAAAGAAAACTAACCTCACCCACAGCGATCTGAGTTTCCTATAAATCTAAAGCTTAAAGCTCTGATGTCTCCTACTCCAGTTCTCTGAAGGGACAAGAGATTTATCAGGAAGAAGCTGGCTTTAATGTCAAAGCTCTTGTACTGTTTGTATATGTAACTGCTTTGCTTTAGGTTAAAAACTCCGTGTGGAAGCCATTTATTTGTGGAAAATAGAAATGCCAGATGTTCATGGGAAATAAATATATATCTATAGTTGTCAAGAAAACCATATAAAATATCAAAAATATAGTTATACTTTCCCTTTCTAAGTTAACTAACATTAATCCTTTACCGTAGGATTGAATGTTTTCCTCCTAGCAATATTACCGCACAGCAGTCAGCATTTCAATGTAATCTGCACTACAATGCCCTATGTTAATGCAGACAGATACTTCAAAAACAGAACAACATGTTAATGGTCCCTCCCATATAACTCTTGGGCCTAACAATTAGTAGCCGCTTTTATTAGCAGTTAAGTGCAGAAATATACCATTTAAAATCTTACAACCTTTGTTCTTGATTTTAGGTGACTTCAACAAAATGTGTCTCTACTAATCCCTTTTGAAACCTTGTATGTCTGTTGTAAACAGCATTTTTATCCCTCAGCTTGTCGTCTATAAGGCAAAGAAACAAGGCACCTTGTTTTACTAAAACTTGCTTTCTTTTTTCTTTAAGATATGAGTAAAGGCTGGCAAGCTTTCTTTACAACATGAATATTTGTTTTTTTTCCAGTTCTTTATCCATACTTGAAACACTGAAAGTGGTAGTTGGAAACGAATCTTATCTTGACATGAATGAGATTAAAGTCTGAATTTTCAGTTATAAAGTTGGATTGAACTCATCAATTTATTAATCAATCCTGAAAAAATGGCTCAAAAAAGAACACTGTCTATCAATTTCAGGGAGATTCTTCCTACAAGTTATCAGAATAACCACGCTCTGCAAAGCACACTGGCCAGTCTGATTTTTGTTGTTTTGTAAAGTGTCATCACTGGTTTCACTTTTCAAACATTTACCATTTTAATTGCTTCTGTTTTAGGACACATTGGTTGTGCTCTGTACAAGATATACAAAACCAGCAGCCATTTCTGGAAGTAAGAAAGGAGCTTTCTCTCTAGATTTCTTTTTCTGTAATGAAGTTTACATTGCATACGTACTTACATATGCATCCCTGGCCCTGCTGGTAACGAGGGTGTCCAAGCCTTAGAACCCACCTCTTCTGTGGTTGCAGTGTGGTAAATACGCTCCAAAGGCTTACTCACTTAGCAGTAGCCACTAATATATGGTTTTGTAATACCTGCTGCAGGGCTTTCTCTTCCAACACTTTGAGGAGCCAGGGCAGCAAAAGTTGCTGGCACTTCAACTTCATTCGTGTTTAAACGAACAGTCAGTTCTCAGGGATCAAGAGGGCAGCTTACGTACCTGGATAAATTTGCCTTGCAATTTCCAGCTGTGACAGGAAAACAGATTTGACTGTCCATTTCATGTTCTAAAGAATGATGAAACCAACACGTATGTATATAAAAATCTGGAGGGCGTTTGTCTATATAAAACTTTCAAGGGTTTACATTATTTCCTTCTCCATCATAAATCGTTATTAACTTCTTGGTTTTGTTGGAACTCCTAGCTCTCTGTGAACATTTCTACTTTAAAACAGTAATCGTGATCCATCTGTGAGAGGGTTTTTTTTTTTTTGACTGATCATTTTTGATTCGTTTAAGTGTTCTTATTCTCTTCCTTTGCAAGAGTTCTGTTCTCCCACACTGATGAGTGTCTTGTCTCTCCTGCATGGACCTATGATCTGTTTATTTCTATAAGCAGTTATCCCACTCACATGTGAAGTACAAAGTCTTTTGTAAAATGAAACTGAAAAGTTTTCTTCAACATACCAAGAATATGAATAAACTTCTGAATTCATATATGTTTATTATACTCTTTCCTTGGAAGCTTAACTTATTTTTTTCATATTTGATTTTGTCACTTGTACATACTGGTACACAGATGATCTTAAACTGAAAAATGTTTGCCTCTGACTTAACTGTAGCACAAAATCAGAAAGCTCTCGTGTTGTGATTTTCAGTACTGTAAGCACTTTAGCTCAAATTGAGAAATTCATGTTTTTTGATACCAGTATAAGCTTTCAGATGCAATAATACTGACCATTCTGAAGAATCAATTTGCAAATTTGTTACAGAAGAGGAAGATAAAAGAGCAGTGAAAATTCTCATCTTCATGCAGGGCCAGGATGATCACTAATACTGATACTTCCAAGTATTTATATATAGTCTGTACCTGAGATAGCTTTTTGAGAAATTAAAAAAGAACATTTCTAGCTTCAACATTCTTTTCCAGTTTGGAAGATTTCTTCTTTAGCAACATAATCAGTAACTCTTGATTTAGCTTCCTAAAGTTTAAAAAAAAAAAAAAAAGTTCACCATTGTATTGAAGAATTAAGCCATCTATATTAATAGAATTAGTCCTGAACAAGAGATTTATCATCACTTTAGTTATACTAGCTTCTTAAAAATACTCCGGTACTTTTCTACTTATTTAAGTAGGGGGAAAAAATTCAATATTTGCAGAAGTAAGCATTTTCACAGAATGTGTTTAATTTGAACTGGAAAATTGATACAAAAATCTACTTTTAGTCAAATCTGAGTCCTAATACTTCCATTTGTTAAACTGGTCTAAATGTTTGAAGCCAAGTACAACACCTGCCTGCCTGTGAGCCAGATTCCACATAACGATGGTAGCTTATTCCCACTGGGGCTCCCTTGGCTGGACCGCGTATCGTATATTTGCGTATGATGCAAGGAGGGCTCCCCTCCGGTCGTGCTGTGGAGGTTTCACAAATGGCTGTAGCACGGGAGGCTCATTTGTTGTGGGAGTCTGGCAGAGGTAGTCTGTGCCATGTGAGTTACAGTTCTCGTAAGTCAGAGGGGCACTGTAAGAATACAGGTTAACACTGAGCTGACCCTGAACACTGTGTCATTCCGGCAAACTGAAATAACACATTTTGAGCTAAGAACATCAGTGTTTTAGTTGAGGGAGCTGTTTGGGTTTTTACGTCAAAATACAGCTTTGCTATTGCCAGAGTGAGTCTTGGGGAGATTTCTTCTTTGGGAAGGACCAAAAAGAACTCAAATTAATATTAGAGTTCTTTTGTTCAGAAAGGAAAAAATATTTCAAAATCCATGCAGTCTTATTTTTCATCGGACCTAATTCTAACCAGACCATTAATAAACTGTACTTTTAAAGTTGCTAATACTATCTTTTAAGGACAAAGTATTAATCCAGTTTGGGTGGGCCTATACACAGAAAGTAGAGCTGGAGACTGCATGTTGCTGTGTTCACACCTGAGTGCAAGGTCAAACCCAAATCTCTTTTCAGTTGATCAGAAATTGGACAAAGCCTCCAAACTTGATACAACGGACTGATGCCCCCAAGTTTTATGGAACTGCAGATGATGACATAGAATAAATGAGGCCCAGCATACCAGCACTGGATGCTTCAGAGCTACCTCTTCAGGAATTAGAGGCACAGTGTTTGTTCCATGTGGGATTAAAGCACTGGATTTCTGATGCTCTGGACTGCAAAATACATCAAAAACTCCTCTTAAAAGGCTTACTATAAACAATTAATTTAACAGACCTAATTTTAATGTCCACTGCATAGTGCTGTGTTTGCAAAACAATGATATTAGATACCTATTTTCTATTGTAATAAACTTATTTCTGTCTCTTCATTTAACTAGAAAATTTCCTATTGGTAGTACAATATCACACCTTCTCTCCCTCAAATGAAACTAAACTAGTATAATGTTACTCCAGAACACCTAAACATATTTATCTAAAAAGGAGCTGTGAAAATTGTATTTGCATGCATTTCTGCATTCAAAGAAACTCAAAATCAGTTGTTTTGTTTTTTTTTTAAAGGGTACCGAAGTTGGCACAAATGGCACACATCCCTGAAAGGTAAATATGTGCCTTGCTCTGTTTGAAGAAATCTGGCTTCAAAATAACAAAGTTATGGACTTCTCAAAACATGCATCCTGGTTTGCACAGCAGGTTTTTCTTAACTTCAGAAGCAAACACCAGGATGTGATGTTCTGAATATTCACTTTCAGTATATTTGAAAGCTCACACCTACTTGTATTTGAATGTGTGATTACTTTAAGAACTACATTGTTCTGAATCACAGTTACAAGAAGAAAAAGGTGTTGGAGACCTTATTCTTTATTATAAATCTGGCTTCTGCTTTCAGTCTGCATGAGAGAATATAGGCATTTTACTCACAGGAAATATTATTATTCCTGTAGAAATAAACTTTAGATAGAGCTTCCTGCAAGAATGGCTGTGGTCTAGGAAATACGCTGATTCAAATCATTATGCAGAGAAAACATACTCACATTTCAGTGGCTCTATTATTTTCATTGCTCAACTCATCAAAAACTTTGCACAGTTTGGAAGACCTCTTGCAATGCTGTCCCTGCTGCTTCCTTCTGGACAAAACTGGAAGAATGTTTTCATCTGTCTGTCTCTCAGTGGCACCTGGTGATTTACGTTCTCTTGGAAATAAATAATTCATCTTGGGACAGCAGAAACACAGAATTGTTTTAGGTAATGAAAAACATCTCTGCACCTTCACAGGAGAAGAATACTGCATACAGCTAAAAGACATCATATCACAATCAATAACATACTTGGAACTGAATGCATCATTACCTCAAGCTTTGGATAACATCTGTTAGTTAACTAGAGCTATCCACCACCTTTGAGCCTCGATGCTGCTTTTATACCGGAATTTTTGAATGAAGAAGAAAGTCATTTCCACCAGTTACTACGGTGAGATTCATTCCTAACTCAGAATTGATTCCTCATGACTGACAGAGGGTGGATAAGTGAGAAGACTCACTCTGCAGAGGTGCTTGCCTGACATACCTGCCTTTGGACACCATAAACTTTCCACTGACGATGTCTGTCCTTCCCCAGAAACAGCAGGAGATGAGACATTTAACGTAGACGCTAAAAAATAGGTAAGATAAATCCTACCAAAACTAACTACTGTTCTATGCGGGTTTGCTTTAACAGAGTAACACTCTGAGTTAATACCTACACACTGCCTGTTAAGCACACAGCATAAACGAAGTAATCAGAGCAATTATGCAAGAGAAGCCTGTGAAAGAACAGTGTTTAAGGGTTTTGTTTTTAAGAAGAGTCATACATTGCTGAATTTGATAAGAACGTCCCATAATCTGCAGTTACCATAACCCATTCATGGGCTTTGCTGGTTTTGATACTTTTCAGTAAAATATCAGCTAAAGGAGGGAAATATTTATTTAGTTATAATTTATTTTTATTTTATTGCTTAAAATAATGGTTCCTATTTTGGTCAAATGTCTGTCATTCATATATCAGAAAAATAAATCAGATGTTCATTTTGAACAAAATGGGTTTTTACTCTCAGATTTTCCCTTTGGCTTTCATATTTTTTATTAGTAGTAAATATCCAGCATTTCCTTGTATGGTATACTACTCAGATCAGAGCTTACTCCTGGTCGTTCTACAGTTATAGATTCATATATGCAAGCTGGTGTTCCGTTAGGAAATTAAGTCTTACTTTAAGTTTATTATTTTTCAAAGGCACACAGCACCCACAGCTCATTTCCTGCCACCTAGGGTCCTGATTCCATCTGCTTGGAAGGCTTACCTGTGGATATTAGATATCAGTAGATATTAAACCCCAGTTTTAAAGCCTACAGGATCTTAAAAACATCCCCCGGTTAATACTTGAGAACACAACATTTCTGTGTAGGGTAACAAAAACATGAAATTTATATCCAAGCACTATTTAAAACTTATTACTTTATGCTTATGGTCGATTTCATTTAATTTATATCTGCAGAATGGAGACACAGATGACACCATTGCATGGTTGCACAGCCACCCTCCCCCCAGTTGGCCATAGTTACAACGGGGGCAGGACTGTACTCTGTTCTCCTGTTCATAGAAAACCCATGCAGAACAGGTAGCAATTGAAAACAGATGCGAACTCCTGCCCTTCCAGAGTTCTGTGCAGATTTACCATCGACTCTACCAGAAGTGCAATTTTTCAAAGAATCTTTAAAAATAATCCTTTTGGTTAGTTTTAGCTCTCATGAGAACAAGTGCTACAGTCCTTTTCTGCCCACAAACCACCACTCAGTATTACCAAATTTCTGCTGTGTCAGTCCTGAGTTCAACATTATGCCAATTGTACCAAACTGCACAACGGATTAAAAGGATTAATTCCCATGTGCAAACTCCCTGCCTCTGATACCTACCACCCATCTGTCTGCCTGCTACAAGCTTTCGCTACACACATGCTTACACACACACCTCTACAGTAACACTTGAGAAAGGTGCTTTAGTCCTTATATTGCTTTGCAAACTGTCCATTAAAAAAAAAAAAAAAAGGAGAAAACTCATCATTCGATTACTAACCAGATCATGTACACTGTACTTGTTTTCAACAGCTGCAAACTAGTTGTTTCGCTCCAGCTGCCTGTTCCAGGTAACACCAAATAAAGAAACACATTTGGAGGAAAACAATAAAGTTCATCAGTCTTCAAATATATAGCAGATGTTATCACTACTGCCAAATCACTGTCCCATTATGCAGTACAGCATCCCTGGGATCTAACTGTGGAACTATCCTGAAAAACTGCACCGCTGCAAACACTGCCAGCAATGGTTATCTGTCAATATTACAGCTGGTCTGCTGTGTTTCTGGAGGACTGGGGGTCTTTTATCATGAAAGTAAATGCTTCATCAGAGCTCAGGTATGGAAATAGGTTTTCTTGCACAGGGAAGAGTACAAGGATCAGGTATAAATTTTAAATAACTTTGCTTCCTATCTAAGATGGAGCCTCATCGTGACTTTGTCCTTGAGAAAAACATTACCAAGCATGGGGGGCCATCAAAACACAAAGGCTGCTCATCATTTTAAGGAAACAATAATACTGCCAGAAGAGCCACTTGTATTCTTAAGTGTTTGTGAGAAACTTGAGAAAGATGTTTGCCAGGAGGTCCACCAGCTTCCTAAAGATTGGGGTTCCATGAGGAGAGGACTGTTTTAACATGAAGAAGTGCAGGTTTGTCACTCTGATTCTCCAGTTCACATTCCTACCTAAATCAATATGCATTACATTTCTATTTTATTGCTCTGGTAATTGAAAAAGGACTTTGAAATGGGAATACAGTGATCTAATCAATATAACTGGGATTTTCTTTAAGTGTTAATGTGGTCCTCTGTCTCTAAGACCTTTGAGTTGAACATCTTCATTCATGCAATACAGAGCTTGAAACAGCAAATTTATAACCTTGCTTTGCTAAAATTTGTTGTCATATGTGGGAAAACAAAGCTGAAGTTTAACCAACTTTTCACATACATACTTGTTAACCCTCTACAGGGTTAACATGGGAGCAGTACAGTCACATTATTTAATGATCAGAAGTTTGTGAATTTATTTTGCTCCATCTTCTGCGTACTCACTGATTAACAACAGTGAATAAAACCCTGTCATCATCTTTTCAAATAGGAAAACCACACGAAATGCTTGTAAGACAAATGTTAGTATAACATCTTCTAAAATTCGGCAGAAATCTGTTAAATGGCGGAGCTCTTTGCTATCTTAGATAAAATTCAGGAGACCTGAAAATGTCTTCATGTAAGTCAGAATATTTTCATATGTAATGACAGTAACTGACCTTCTGGATGATGCCATGTTAAGAAAAGCAAGGTGAAACGATGCAAGTAAAAAAGACACTTTTCTTAAGTATTTCTTACTCCTTTTAGACACACTGTACTGTAAGTAAAAATATTATAAACTGTGATTATTATAAACTTTCATTATTATAAACATTATAAACTATGAGCTTACTTAAAGGAATTTTCGTATTTGGATCAACCAGGAGAAAAACATTGTCTTTATAATTCTGTGTAACTCTTGATGTTTAATGACCCTTTCAAATTCCCAAAGTCATTTGATAAAGCCTTGAATTAGACTCAGAAATACTATAAAGAAAACAAGAAACAACAAAAAAAACCACACACACAAAAAAAATCCAAAGTAAAAAACCTATGGTCAAGTTACAGTTTTCCATCACCTTGGGGTAGCATCAGTAACATTTAATGTTCTTTAACAAACAATATTTTTCTGTTATCTGTATGAAAACATATAGTGTTTAACCTCCCCTCTTCTGCTGACTGGTCCAGTAAGCAAACACGACTTGTCACTAAAACTGCTATCATTATTTCACTGTATGATTCTCTTACACAGCTAACGTTCAGCTTGTAATTGCAACGAATAGCTAAATTGATGTGAATGAATTTCAGTAGCAATTTTTATTTGCAGCAGTCTTTAATTTTTATGTGTGTACGCTCTGATTCATTGAGTTCTTAATTTTGCTTTTCTATATGAATTCAGCACCTTTATTGCTTCTTGAAGGAAGCATATCTAATAAAAAAAATTTAAAAAAAATCAAGAAGCTATTTTATTTCTAATGAGTTATTTGATCTCTGCAAGTCTTGAGCGACTTGAGGACCAACTGTAAGCTAAGGCCATAGGAGTCAGGCTTTGGAAGGCTTCGGGAATTTTAATTCAGGATCCATTTTTAATATATAACTAACTGATGTTGCTGACTCATTACACAACACCTTCTACTCTGTCTTCTACTAGAGTGAGCCTAATGCAACTGGTACAATTGTACAGGAACATGAGCAGAACCTAACCCAGACCACATGCTTGGTGGGCTGCTCAGCTATACACTGAAAGCAGCTGATTACTGCATTGTGTGGCATGGCTTTTGTGTCCTGCATGTAGCGCTAGGCAAGGAGTTACACGGAACAAAACTACTGAAATAGAAAATGAAATCAGACACAGTAGTGTAGCGTGATATCATCTTTGGAAATAATCAGCAAAAACAATGGGCTTGTGTATCCAAAATAATGTGTGAGAAGAATTGACTTGACATACTATGGCCCTGACCCTCCAATAAGCCTACGTCTACATGGGGTCTTCAAGACTTCAGTGACTTGTTTGCACAGAACTCCTTGCATAGCCTGATAAAAATAACCCCCTGCTTCAAAGAACAACAGAGAGGGAAAGTCTAGCTTAGCTTTCGTCCAGAACTTCTGTCCCTACGACTTTTCAAAGTTGCCTTCTGTAAGTAGCATGTCATAACCACTTACGGATTTAAATACTTCAACCCTAGTTCTGTAATTCTACAGACTTTGATATGACTGCTCATGTGCACTGTCTTTGCATGACTGGGATTTAAAGAGGAAAATGCTCCCACATCTGCTTACTGAAATATTTGTCCCTTCACCTTTGAATCCAAATTAATACATTCTTTAAGAGGGTCACTAAAATCTTCCCACACTCGGCTAAATCATTTTGCTTTTTGCAGTAACAGAGCATGCCCATTGTTACTACAAACTTGTGCTTTTTCGTAATTTTGTCCTTCAAGCATCTCAATAGACATCAAGGTGGGGAGGATCAGGACTCATGGGAAATATGGAGTTAATGTAACCCAGGCTTGCTGCTATGAATAGGAAATAGCTTAACCCTGCAGTCAATTTGCCTAATTGATTAGAAGCCTGATTGCATCCCTGAAGGGCTAGATCCCCTCAAGGCATATGCATGCACAGAGGCAGCAAGCTTACAAGGCAGCTTAACAGAAAGGGAACTCCTGTGCTACTGGAACCTGGGCTGTGAAATCACTTTTCACTGACCAGTTTGGGAACAGAGCTCATGTCCATCTCCAGCATGTTTCCCAAGCACAAAAACAGCTTGTAGACTTGGAGAGGGGACTCACAAGAGAAATCTAAGCACTACCTCCTACATGTTGCTGACAAGCCCAGCTGGCACAGAAACCAACCAGTATGCGAGGACACTCAGCCCCCTGTGGCGAGGCTCTCCACCAGAAGAAATGTTGTTTTGCCCACCCAAACATTCCCCATCTGTAAACAGTAAACCACAGAACACAGTTCACTTCTTTAATCTCTTCTCTTTCATTTCTCAGGAGTAAACCAAAATGCTTTGAGTGACAGAAATCCTAAGGCTTGTCAAGCTTCCCCATGAGTCTGAAACAACTGCAGTGGCTCTGTAGTTCCCTAATCAGCTTAGTAAAGTTGACTTGTGAAGCCCAGTGGCAGGAAGCAGTTTATAGTACAGTAACTCAGCCCATTGTCTGGGCTTTTTCAGCTTGGCTTCATTACTATTACCATGATAAAGACCAGCACGTTTTTTCTACTTCCCTTTTGCCCCTTCAAGTCTCTACTTGCTCTTGACTTTTCTGAATTTCACTTTGATACTTCGACACCTTGGTTGTTCTCCCAGACAGATATAATTACAAGAGTTCAAATAAACCTTTTTTTGTTGGTGGTGGGTTTTTGTTTGTTTGTTTTTTTTGTTGTTTTTGATGGCATGAGAGAGAGCATTGGTAACAGAGAGATGCCATGAAGATTTGCTGAGAGAACTCACCTCCTCCTGAGTTCAGAGTGGCTCTTCAGGTCTTTTCTGCAATTCAGAGAGCCAAGAAAGCTGCAGCTGTGGGACATAATCCAATATTCAGGTTTATGATAAACAAAAATAACATTGTGAGCCCAACAGGATAAACAAGGATTGCAGCCTGCCTACTATATTTCAGTGTGCAATGCTCCATCTTCATCCAATGAGACCTTGCAGTTCTTAAATTTAGAAAGAATTTGACAACAGTTTAAAGAGGAAGAAAAACCTGTGTGAAGGCTCATTCAAAGCATCACATGGTGAAACAGCATGGTGGCTTACAGCCTGCTACTTTCTATCTACTCGACCAGTACTGATGTGAAGCAAAATACCATTTTTTTTTTCCTTCTTCATATCTCCAGTGTTTGCTGAAATTCCTGGACAGTCCCCAAACCAAATATAACCTGGTCTCCTTAGCTTGTAGGACTTAGCAATCCCATGTTGCTTGGGCTGTGAGGTGCAAAAAGAATAATAAACGGAATAATAAATGTATTTCTGTGGCTCAATATGAAAAGTAATCTCTCTGATCAGACATTACAGAATTTTGCTCCACTTTCCTGAGAGTAGAAAATGAGTCACAACTTTAGTTATGGTTCACCTGAGAGTGGCTTAAAGAGATTCTCCTTTATGTCACTAGAAAAAAAGGCAGGCAGCTGCTGAAGGCAACACAGTCATCACCCAATCTCTAATGCAGAGTAAACAGGAAGACTATGGTGGGGATGAGACTTCTACTCTGGTGACATTCATAAACCCCTGGGAACTAATACACATGGGAAAAGTAAGCCTAGCCTCAACAGAAGAATTATTTCTCTTATCTCCAATTCAACATCTAGTTCTGTCACTAGACATACTACTACGTTATTGGAAAGTAGGGTTGTATTTCTACGAGAAGATAGGTCTTGTTGCTTTCCATCGTACTACTTCCCAACTCCTTTTTTTCCTAGGCTATTAGTCCTTGTGCATCCACATGTTTCACCATTGTTGCTCCTGATTTAGTGTTATAAGGATCACTAATCGAATCACTAGACATCGTTTTAGTCCTTTGACAAAATATATTACTTTATATTCCTCATATAGTAATCTTACAGTCCGTAATACATCATGCAGTGACCTGGATGACTGAGTAGTGGATGCATTTATTAAACCTGAGAATGACACCAAGGGGGAAGAGACTACCAAGAAGCTGGGCTTAGAATTCAAAGTGATTTTGACCAACTGGAAGCCTGGTCTGAAGAAGCAGCAGGCTATCCAAACTAAAATGCAAGATAGCGCACATGGACAAGAATAATCCACTGTATGAAGACAGGCTGCAAAATAGCTGGTTAGACAATAAACTCTACAGAAAAGAAAGCTGAGGGGCTGCAGAAGACTGCAAGCTTAGAAAATCCAAACACTTCAAGAGGAACCAGAAGTGTAAGTCCAGCCTGGAAATCACAAAACATTACCTTTCCATTATACGCTGCATTACAGCTTCAAGGGGAGTACTGCATCCAGTTGTGTGTGAGGCATTTCAAGAGAGATACAGAACAGTTGAAAAGAAAAATGAAGGCAAACAGAGGTCTAGAAAATGCAATTAATCAAAATGATAAAAGTTAAAAAAAAAAAGAAAAAAGTTAAAAAAAAGTTAAAAAAGAACAGACCGAAGGCAGTATGGTACTCTACCAATACTGCAAACCTGTAACGTCATTTTTGCAGGTAATCTATTTATTTCATTATTCCAAGGGTGAAAATGCAAAAAGGAATAGGCTTAAGTTGCAGGAGGAAGGTTTAGGTTCCAGTTTAAGAAATATATTTTAATGGGAAGGAGATGGGGCTCCAGTCCAAGTTTGACAGGGATGGCAGGACCCCCCCAAAAAGTTAGATAAGTATCTGTCAGAAATAAGTAGGTGTTACCTGCAGCTGCACTGGGCAGGGGAACGGAGAAGATTATCTTTTAAGATATCTTCCAGTTCTATGATTCCAATCACCTAGTAAGCCTAAAAAATTTGCAGTTAATATTTTCTGAAACCCTCATCTCTTCAAAAACTGTGAAGGTTTTGCCAATGTTTTCATAAAAAAAGACAAAAAAAATTTGTGAGCTAAGCTACCAATTCACATATATTCTACCACTGTCTACAAAAAGCTGTTTTGCGCTCATAATACTTTATTGTAATATGATATCAGGAAATAATTTTTTTAATGCTTACTAAGTAAAGAATGCAACAACCTATAAACACTAGATAAAATTTGAAAGGCCATTAGTCTAAAGAAATGACTCCTGAAAACATCATGGAGTCCATTTACTGTTACTGATCTTAAAAAGAATAAAAAAAATCAGCACTCCTATATCGAGAGATGTATCACCTATAGTGATATATCTGTCTGCATGCTATCTCGTATGCTTTGCTGTTAATTATGTCCAGAGACAGAAAAACAAACACCAATGAATGACACACAAATTATACTCTGCTAAAAATAGACTACGTAAAAATAAATTAATATTTTAGACTAATTTCTGTTAATATTTTTTCTTTGCCTCTGATATACAGAATTCTGTATTTCAACTACAGCTTATAAACTTTAGTTAAAACATTCTTTTAAATGTTCTGTTTAAAATCATCACATGAAAAAACATCAGAAGAAAAAGACTTCAAAATATTTAATTTATACAAAGCAGCTGTGTATAACAAGAGTCATCTTAGTGCTCCCTTTTCCACTTCTTCAAAGTTTAAAACACAGTGGTACACTGGACCTGATTCAACTCTTGGCTAAAGCTGAAACATTTCTACTGGATTCTGTAACTTTTCTGTGCCTTTTTCTTTCCTCCCGCTCCCCCCCATCCCCTTCAAGCAGAGAACAGACCCAGGCAGACAGTTGCAGTTACAAATCACAATAAAGTTTTATGTCATTGACACGGCACCCTTGGACTTTACTATGAGATCACTCTGCACTTTACAACACGACAGTAGATCATTTTGCTTCCACCCCCCTACCCCTTCAGTCTGAAGGATTTTTTGCATCTCCAATATCTTCCCAAATAAATTTTCCCAGGCTTGAGCAATACCCACTGAATGTAATAAGGAACTGAATGCATTTTCTTTTAACCATCTTATACAACTTCTCAGCCTGGTAGATGGCTCGCTCATTCTGTTATGAATTATTAGAGTTATACTTGTTATTAAAATTATCAGTTAGGACATTTTACATCTGCTTTTGGAGGATCTATAGCACTTTGAAATACATTTGGCTTCCTTTTTTTCTTTCCAGCTTTAGTCTTCCATTTGGAGTACTGACTACACATGAAATAGAATGCCTTTGCCAAATTTGCAGCATGAGAAATGTAAAATAATTTGAATGTTTAGATCTCAACACCTACTGTGAAGTATCTCCATCGTTGCACAGGCAAGAATATGAGAATAATTTGAATCCTCCCTACAAGAAAAACTTATTTTAATATCAACAATTATACATCCCTATATGGGCACAAATAGATTTCCTTATGCTTAAAGCATGTTTAAGGACTTTTGGTCAAAAAGTACATCTTAGAAAAAACACTCCTGTGTGTTAGGACCTAACCCTAACATAGGCTATTAACATCAAATGTACTTACTCTTGATTTATTGTCTTGTAAATTAAATGCATGTAGTTCCTACATGGATTACAATTGCAGTTTCTATGTTCTCTTTATCCATTTCCCTAAACACACATTAACGTTAATAGAAAGTACTAAGAATGTACTAGTCCAAAATGAACTTTTGGCCTCTTGAAGAGGCAGGGAAGTTTGGTTCCTGAGTGACTGCAATTCTTTTACAGGATCCCTCAGATTAGACTTTCAGCTACAGTACAGAAAAACAAAAGTGACTTCCTGGAGCTAGCATGGATATTGACCAAAAGTTAACACTATATACATTTATAAAAAAATTCTACACGTACCCAGGTGCGTTATGACTGCTATGGGAATGGTAATTATGAGTTTCCTGGCTAGTGTGATCAAAATCCTAACAGTTAACGCTGCGTTAATGTCATTTTTCATTCCTGAAAGATACAGAATTTAGCTTTAGTTTAGATGTTTCCAAACGGAATAAACTATTTTCCCTGATGTTTATGCTAGCATATTAATAAATAAAAATTAAAAATTAAAAAATAGCCACATACAGATGAAACCATATATTTTGCTTACAGTATTACCTTCAGCATTTCCAACAAACCCCCACCCCTCCACATTCAAGCTGGTGGCCAACAGCTCAATGTACCTGAGACAGCTAATTAAAAAAGGAAGTGGTCAAAGTCATGCTTTTTTGTAAACTTCAAAGGTGATCCCTCTCCTTCCTCCTCTTTACATTTTACTGTCTGGCTTTCTGCCCATCCTGCAGCTGTTAGCTGAGCCTGTGTTTCATGGCGTCAAACCTGCCTCCTCACGGTCCATAAAGTTACAGCAGGGATCGTGATACGCAGGTGTGGAAGAGCCAGAAGTGCAAGATGGGCCCGTTAATGATTTTTCTGGCACCCCATGCTGAGCTGCTGAAAAAAAGAGAGCAACTTGCAGAAGGCAAGTGACTCTTTGTTTGCAAAGGTATTCGAGATCGTATTACTTCTCCCACAGCAAAGGTGTTGGGTTTTCACTTTAAGGGCTGTTTACAGAAATGATTCACCTTTTATACAGCTTTTAAAAAATGCTTTGAGGCTTTAATTGGACACAGGATTTGTATCACACCAGTATGAAAACTCCTACTTTTCATTTAACTCCCCATTAGATCATTTAATGATCTTATTCAATGATAAGCAGCCAGCTCTGATTATGTGAATTTAACAGAGGAAAACAGAAGTCAAATCATTAGGGGTTCCCTTATGTCATAAGCTTTAATCTGGAATTCCTGCACCATTTACGTTTGGGCAAAGGCAGCATAGGGGACCAACTGCTGGGGGTGGGGGCGGGGTGTGGAACAGGACAAAGCAAAACAATTTACCATTTCTCTTGAAATAACTGAACAATTTAGTAACTAACAACTAAAACTCAGCTTACAAAAGTCACTTAAAAGTCTGCTTTATTTTAAACACTGTTCACACTGTTGTCTGAATTGTATGCAGCTGACTTGGAGGCTCACTAAAGAACAACTTCAAACAACTCCAGCTCCAGATTTGTAAAAATGGTGTATGAAAGTAACTGGCTACAGGAAACATTTCTGAGAGCACACAAGTGACACACGATACTCTGTGCTGTTCAGAATCAATGGGACTTAAACTTGCAGATCATCCAAGCACCAATGCACAGCCCAGCTTTAGCAAAATATTTCGTGTCCAACTTCAACTAGTGCCTCTAGCTCCCACTAGGAGTTAGAGCCTGAACAGTTGTGTTTGGGCTTTAAACTCCATCCCTGAATCCCTAGTTAGGTGTGGGACTTTCAGCAGCCTCTAGGTCCTAGATCCCCTAACACCCTAATCTTTAGGCACTATATATATATTTTTTTTTTGGAAACCCTGGCCCTCTGCATCAGTTTTTTTAAGTCCAGGCAGTATTTTGATGCTAACAACTAATGAGCAGATAAGGACAGGGAAGCAGCTAGTGAGGAACATATTGCGAGGGGATGGAAGGTTGAAGAGGAGCTACCAAGGCAGATGAGTGCAGACTGCACTAGTCATCTCTGCTGTTCGTCCATCCATCATTTATTTACAATAAAAATTCAGCAGAGCAGTTGTCTTCACATCATTCTGAGTAGGAATTTGTCTACATATCATTATGTAAGACAGCTACAATTTCTGTTGCTGCAGTTCCTAAAAACAGAGCATGGCTGGGCACTGCGCAAAGCTCAAAGATGCAAGTTCAGCTCTGGAACCACATACCCATCTAGACCTATGTGATGGACAGGCCCTCTCTGGCAAGTAGCAGTAGATGAATTTCAGGCTCCTAACCTGCTTAGGTTTTCTTTTTTTCCCCCTAAATAATCATTTCTGATGCAGCATTCCCCAGAAAATTCAAACAAAAATCACAAATCTGAAGAAAAAGAGTGCCAACCAGAAATGAGTTGGAACCAGGGGCATTATGCCTCTGCTACCACTTCAGCATTTGGTTGTGCTACTGAGTGACATCTGAAGCTGTGAAATAGCAGGATGTTTCTTTAAAAAAGGCCAGTGGGAACTAGAATTGACCCCATTGTCTGTAACTGAAGAATTTAGCATGCCTTTTTTTTTTCCCCATGCCTGCAGTTAAAACTCTTACTCAAAACTAGCATGGCATGGCCTTGCTGACAAACAGTATCTAGATCACATGTCTTTCTAAGGATGTTAGGGAATGATGCGATGTGTTTCATGCTCCTCCTAAGTCCAGTTCTGACAACGGAATTTCAAGAGAACTTGATATATGTTAGTGGAAGAGAGGAGAGAGAGCATCTAACAGCTGTAAAAACCGTGCCAGTACCTTCAGCATGGAAATATAACACAAACTGCTCATCCCAGAACTCCATAAAGGTGGGTCTGTATCCAAAAAAAAGCAACTAAAAAGTTCCAAACCTAAAGCAGGAACAACTGAGAGCATACACATACCGCACAGAAATAGAGAGAGAGATACAGTGAAGGTAACAACTCTGTATGTTTTTGCTAGAAACTTGTTTCCCACCTGCCAGACAGATGAGTAAGGTGAGCTCATGAATAATTGCTTTTGATGGTTCCCTTGGCGGCCAGACCAATCTTTAGCTACCCATCCTGCAGCAGATTAATAACCTCCCCCCTGTGTGAGCAGATGCATTTTAACAGCAAAGTGTGAGAAACAAAATCTTTTAAATTCAGCAGATCTCCATACCCTTTGTGCTGCACTCAGAAGCCATCTAAATTCCATGAACTGGTCTTTCTTATGATGTTTGTGATGCCCAAAAGAAGTCTTCCCAACTGTACGTTATATGGCCCAGGTCTAGACGGCTATGAGCCAGTCTTCTGTGGTCTCACAAGAAAACCTAAAAATGCATGTTAGAAACTTAAAGGTAGAGGGAGATTGGGCATGGTGGGTAGGTATTGCAGAACACCACGGCAAATTTTCGGCTCTGCCACAGGTCTCTTCATGCATGCTATAAGTCTTTTTGCACCACAGCTCCTTTCTGCGATGGGGATGACATGCAACCCTCATCTCACAACAAGGGGTTGCAATGAAACAAGTAAACAAACATTCATAAGGGCCACAAGGTGCTCAAATATTAAAATAATTGAAGCAATAGATTCATCTCAGGTTGGATTTTTAGTTTCTGCTTTTCTCTAGCCTTCTGTAGGATTCTTTATTCTGAGATTCCCTACTTCCTCTTCGCCCCCGCCCCGAGTTCTGCCAGCCACAGACAACGCCACAAGTGGCATCCTGATTTTTGCTGCATTACAGTCCCCCTTAAAACACCTCTGGTCACAGTTTGGCAAAGCTAGCTATAAGCCTCAATGAGTAGGCATTGCAACTCCAGGTGTGCTCACCTTTCCTCCATCAACAATTAAGGACATTGTCTGGGTTCACCTGCTGAACATCCAGCTGAGGCTGCTCTGTGGCATTTTCTCTGCCAGCCACAGCTCTGCCCTCCCAAGCACACCTAAGGGCAGTGGCAACTGCAGCTCCCAGTCACGTGCTACACTGGGATGATTTGTATGCCACAAATGACACATACCACAGCTTTACTAAATCCTACAGGCTACTTAAAACACATAACAGTCATCGGTGCTGCACGCTGGCAGAATAATTTTTGCAGGCAACCATTGCCATCCCTCCTACGTATCACAGCACACTTGTGGGATATGTTTTTATTTATGCAAGTACCTTTGTGACATCAAACTTTGATTTCTGCCAGCTTATTTGTATTATTCCAACATTTAATCAGTTACGTTATTATGACACGGTCCTCCTTAGTTTGAAATCAAAGGCTGAAGGAGGCATAGCACAATGCAGTGCAAGGTTAAGCTTCCTACTTGAACCTGGACAGAGCACCAGGCTAGCTAGGCTATCCTGCTTCTTATAACCCTGCTAGCTTGCTCAAAGAATAAGACGTTTCTAGCACACCTTGATTTTCCCCAATTTATTTTTAAATGAAAGTTTGTAAATATTTGTGTTTTGCATTTTTTTCTTGAATTCTGATTGGCCAGCTTCTAACAGCTGAAACAAGTATACAGCTATAGACAAATCTACGTGCTTTTATTTTTATGTACTCTTTTCAAACTGTAACAATTTCAAAACTATCAAAACACTGAAAGCATGTGAAGTTTAAAAGCAAAAAAAAACACATTGTGAAAACCAGCAGAGTTCAAACTGGCTATAAATACCTCCCATTTCTTAAATGTCCCCCTTTTCGACTGAAAAGTTTCTTCTAATTGAAGAAACACTGAAGAACATTAAAACTTCATAAATCCATGATAATATGATAATGGCTAAATCTTGTCTGAGCTGGCAAAACAAAAAGAAACGTGGGAGGAATTCTGAGGGAGTGCCTGGAATGAGAAGTGAAGCTGCAAGACCATGAGATTGTGATCAAAGGGAACAAGGACTCCCATGCACAGTAAGAAAAAGTATTCCTGCTCTAGAGAGATGAATGAAGAAAATCGGTAACAGGAAGGGTCCTTTTTATGCTACAATTCCCCCGGCACCATTCAGAAGAGTAGATTTTTAGCTACGTCACAATATCCCAATCTTAAATTTACCTTGTTATTTCAAATGATATCCCAAACTCTGGACTACGTTTCACTATGCACTGAGTGCAAAATAACACCAGATACGACCACATTTCAGGGACTGTCCACCCAACTGTATGTTGAGAGCTGATGTTTGAAAAATATTTCATCTAAGAATCTTGAAAGGCAAATAGTACAGCACCACATTAGTAAGAAACAAATTAACCAGATAAGTTTTTCTTTTTATTGCTGTTGTCAACAACTGCAGTCTCTATACATCAAGCAGACCACTTTCAGTCTCAGATGATCATTGCGTTTTAAAACAATAATGCTGTTCACTCTTCTCTTAAAGAATCAACTTTTCTGTAATGCAACAGAATTTGGGGGGGAGATGTGGAGGGGGGTACTTTGTACTGCATGTTCAAGCATAAAGGTCCTTCTAGTATAGCACAGAGGTAAAGTCATGGGAGGGAAACAAAGTAATTAAAAAAACAACAACAACAAACAAATAAACCAGGAGAACAGTCTGCTACTTAATCCTGAAGTCTTGTAGTGGCAATTTTTCCAAGCTGGCACACCTCAGTGTTGTCCCATAGCACTCATCCATATAATTTTTTTTGGTACTGAATGGAGTAGAGAATTTCTGAGCACACGCAATATTTCAGGTGATAGAAGACGATCCTGGTGGGGAAAGGGGGAAGCAGCCTGTTCCCTAAAACATTTTTAGTAAATAGAAGGCATTTTGGAAGACTTCTTCACTAGCTCCCAATTGGAGTTGAAACTTAAAAATTTAAGGTTCTATTTTCTTTTCCACTCCTGACCAAAGTTAGCCACCTGTTTCTGTGAGTAGCATCTATGGTTTGTTCATAGTAGGCCCTGTGCCGCAATAATTATTTTTAACATTCAAGAAGGAGCTGTACCTCTCAAGCTGGCCAAGAAATGGACACACAGAAAAGAGTCAGTGAAGGGAAACAAAGAACTTAACACAAGCCTTCAAGACTGGCTCTGATCAGAGCAGTGGAGTGGGCTATTAGGATGACCACTGTTTGGGTACTCTGGATCAGCTCAGGGAATCTGTGCGATGCTTATGCAACAACCTATAGGCAGCAGGGGAGAAGGGGAAAATAGCTGAGGTTATTAGGTGAACAAGACAATCTGAGGTACTGTAATGGAGAAGAAAAACTTTAAGGAGCTTTGAAGGTAAGAAAAGATGGGGATCTAGTGAGAAATCCTACCATGGAAGTGGCATGACTAAAGCAATAGGCTAAGAGGCTACTCGCTCTGAAGTATGGAAGTATCTGTCCCGGAGGAAGGTTAAAAGTTGGGACTAAATGCAGGCCTGAACAATGGTCCAGAGCAACAGAGAGATGACATTCAGGCAAAGTTCTCCCAGCATCTGCTTACTGGAGGGAAAAAATAATGAAAATATGTATTGTTTCACCCTCAGCAGCAAGGAAGAAGGAGGACAGTAAAGTTTTTTTTTTTTTTTTAAAACCAATATACACTTCATATTTAGTAATATATATTTTATCGGTGCATTAGAAAGAGCAGTTTCATTGGAAGGCCTGGAGGAGGGGGTACAGTACAGTCACTCTACATGCACAATGCACAAGCAAGACCTTCACAACTCAAGTGATACATTAGCACAAGGCTGAACTACCCCTCTTCACCTTATATACATATGAATAAAGCATGATTAAAGCCAAAAAACATGCTTTGAATGACATGGTAAGATTTTTTTTTTTTTTTTTAATTTAAAGAAGACCCACCAGAGAGGTATCAAAATTAGAATAATTAAAAAAAGGTTATAACAGAACTGCCATTTCACCAGCCGGGGATTGACAAGTTACAAATATTTTCCTTGCCAGTTCAGATAATTTTCAACTGCAAGGAAACTAGCTCTCAAGAGCTCTGAAGCCAAGCTTAACCAAACCACCCACTGACTTCTGAGTAACTCTAATAACAATGGGTACCAAGTGCAACTCCAGTAAGGCCACTGGAAAAGAAAACTGCCAATAAACGTGGTGTTTTTTTTTTTTTCCTTTTCTTTCAAACACTCAATTTAGTAACTGTACAGAGAAATTCATCTGAAAGGACCCAGTGAGGGCTGGGATTTTCATGCTTACCTTAGGAAATATTTGCTCAGTTTCTTTTTGTGGCTTTGTGTGTTTATGATGACGAGGTGGATGTTGGCAGCAGACTGATCCCCATGCTCTGGCTGAGTGCTGTGAGCAGCATAAAGAAACCAAAGTCAGAGGGATGTGTTTTCTAAATGGGATATTCAACTCATGATGGTGTATTTGCCCCTAGATGTGCCATCTTAAAGTGCATCTTCACCTGGCAAAGGGTAACTAGCATAACAAGTAGGACTGTGTTAGAGATTATACTTTCTCCTATTCGGGTCAAACTCCATTTCATTGAAAGGAAAAAAAAAAAGACTTCTGAAGAGGACCACATTCTGTTTTTTCCACACTTAATTCTTCCCTTATCCTACATTTTCTTTCCATTGGCCTGGACTGTGATCTCATTTACTCCAGTGTAAGTACAGAATAAGTGCTTTAGTGCCAGTGGAACAGGTACAGTTTTACGTGGGCACAGCTGAAGCAGCCCTTCCACTCTCTCTCTCAGTCAAAACAAGTAGCAGTTACTAGCTAAAGTTGGTCCTGTTCCCTATTTCTAGTATTTGTACAGCTGTTGTAAGCCATATCAGGCAACCAGCTCAAAACTCACCTGAAGGGGGAAGAAAAAAACAACAAACCACTAAACGAAAACAAAAGGAGTGGAGCAGGGAGATGATTTTCCTCCAGATCAGTACCAAGATCTGCTTCCCAGATGTGCTGCTGCTGGAGCACATGCAGCCTAAGCAAGGGTGATCTTGGGGAAATAACTTTCCTTTATGCAGCACACACATCAATCCAAAATTATTGTGAAACGACAGTCCTGGCCTGGTTTGCAAATAAGGAAGGTAACCTAGTAAAAAGAACAAAGAAACAAACAAAAAAAAAGTGCTTTTTTTTTTTTCTCTTTTTGTTTGAGCTCTCTGAACTGGCTCACTTTGGTGTCAAACAAGCACTAGCAGGACACCAAGGACAGGAAGGGAGAGCAGGACTTGGCAGCAATAGCTATTGTATCAGTTTAGCTGTAGCACCAACCCATCACTTACGGCATCTATGGTATGCTGGTTGTTAACAGCAAAAACAAACAAACAAACACTCTTTAAATGATTTTTTTCTTACTGGCTAGGAAATTACAGTGGTTCTTTGAGATCTTTTATGAAAGGCAAGTATACGTGAAGACAAGATCTGGCTCAGAGGCCAAGAACTGAAACACAAGGGGTTGGAAACAGATTTAAAGCCTTGTCAGGCCATCCTACCCCTTTCAATAGAGAGAAAAAGAAAAAAAAAGAGGAGGACCCTATTTGTGCAAAAGCTGTTCTGACGAAACCTTAAACACAGTGCTCTTACTCCAGGTGGTTATTACACTTCCATAGGACCTACAGTAGTTCACTTGCATTGTTTCACTGTTCTTTCCAATCATTTGCTTCATCTGCCTCAAATCACTGTTGATCAAATGGCTGCTCCTTGCAGCTCTCAGAAGTGGAATATGAACAGCACTGTACTGGCGTTCCAGAAATGCCTGGTTCTGGCCCTGCTGGAAACAGTGTAAAAGGTATTTGCACTTTTTCACTTCCAGGTAAAAGTCAACAGTGCAAAGGTTGGTCACTGAAGCAACAAAGGAAACCTCAGCCATGACGTAGATTTGATTTGGATCAGCTGAGGACAAATTTCAAGCAAAAGTTTGTGTCAATGCCTCGAACAATTTCCAAACCCTTAGATGAAGGAGTTTAATACAATTACTTACTGAATAAAAACATAATGAATGCAGTCAGCGTTTTTTCGTTTTTTGAAAAGTTAGGTTGGCAGTAACTGCGTGGATGCAATAGACTGATTCTGTAATGGATCTGATTTAAAATTTACCTATGAAATTCTGATTGAAGATGCACTTGACAGCAGTCAAGTTGGTACGTCTAGACAGGCAAGTTTGCCTAGAAGAGATCCTGAGCAACCCTATTTAGGTTTGAATTGGGCCTTTCTCGGAGCAGAGGTTGGACTAGAAACCTTCAGATGTCCCTTGCAAGCAACACCTTTTCAATGATTTTGAGTGCACAAAGCAGTGGATTTGATCCAGTCACCTTAACAGTTGCCCTGCTTCACTACAGATGACATCCTGAAAGATGCATGGCATCACGCGGCTACGCAACTACCTGGGGTACCCCTAAGGCATCTCAGATTGAAGTAGGTGCCTACAATCAGGTGACTGTGTTGAAGCTTGCTGTGGCAAGTCCGCCAGCCCTCTGAACAGGCTCTGTGCTGAAACATGTTTTCCCATCAGCCTTGTGCTAGGACACTACTTGTTATGGCACCTCTGTGCTGCATAAGGTACATGGGGGCGACATTAATGTAGATGCACAGCTTTCAGGCCAAGACCTAAGTCATATCTGCAGCTACCATTGAGCATGGTGGAGACGAAATGTGACTGTCCACACCCATGCACATAAACTCAACCCCATAGATCACAAAAGGTGATTTAAACAAAAAAAAAAACAAAACAAAAAAAACAAAAAAAAAACCAAGAACACACCATTCATCTGGTCTGTCCCAAGAAAAGTGCAGCAGCCCAAGACTGTTCTGTGACGTGAAAATACAGTACTGCCTCTGCATGAGCTTTTAGGCAACAAAAGCGGTGTGGTGATGAAGAGGCAGAAAAGGCAGGCCATTGCAGTCATCTGGTTTACTCACTTAAATGGGTCAGCTTGACAGCACGCGCTGTGATACAGCCCCACTCCTTGCTAGGAGACAGGAATGCAGGCCTTACTGACAGAGCTGACAGCAACTCTGAAAAGGAACTGGGGATCATAAAAGAGTAGAAAGACACCAAGGGCTCCTGATGAGGTCCTGAGAAAAGAAGGGCTAATGAGATCCTTAGCTGAACAGGAAAGAGGGTAACTAAGATGTGTGAGAGGTTTTCCATCTCTGCACACTGGTGCCCTTGGAACATAGTTCTGACAAAAAAAGCTATGAAAAAAAATCTGAAGAAGTAGATTGGGTCAGATGGAAGCCAAACAATTTCTAATCGACTGAAGAAAATACTGTGCAGTGACAGATTTTAAAAGTACAGTCAATTTAGCTGATTGAAACAAAATGAAAAGTGACTTGATACCAGGATGGAAATATCTCCATAAGGAAAGTATTCCAAACACTGAACCACGCCTTAAATAGTTGAGAAAAACAAGAGCAATGAATGGATGGTGATATCAGAAAGAATACAGACAACAGAACATAAACTTCAAACAGAGAGCATTGTTAACCACTAGTGCAAATTAGCAATACAAAGCAGTGGATTTTCCATTTTTGGTGTCATCCAAACAAAACCGAATGCTTCTCTGTACTACCTGTTTTGGCCAAACACAAGTCATTGGGCTTCCTATGTGACAGCAGGCAAAATATAATGGACCCTTAAATATCCTGGATCCTGTTTAAGGTGCTGGCCTTAAAACTTAATGAATAAGGACAGGATTAGATGAAGAGATGTCAGGGAAAAAACACATTTGAAGTTCTAAGTCTCATATGACCTACCAGGTTAAACATTATGTAGTTACAGATTTTTCAAAATAAGGTCAGTCCTAAAAACTTGGTCAGAGCTCTTCAAACTGAAATAGTAGTCTTAGTCTGGAGAAGTTTGTGTGCCACCAAAGACTACCTCCTTCTTCCTACCGCTCTCATTAAAGAAACCTACAATCAATCTTGTCTGTGCCTTTCTGACCACACAGTACAACACAAACTACTATCGAGAGAGACAGTAACTACAAACATCCCAGTTGCAGAAGGCAGATTAAGCACGAGGCCAGCTGAGCAAAGAGAATGCAGTACCAGCCTCCCTGGCCTGGTGCCTGAGGTTAGCGATATATTGTACTTTGTAAACAAAGTCCTAGCACTTCTCTCCCTGCAGAACGCCAGCGCAGCCTGCACGCAAGAGTTAAAACAAGAAAGGGGAGTTACTTCCAGCAACCTCCACAAGCATGTGTCCCATAGTTCTTTGTCAGATGCACACTGTCTTCCACAGCCGTAACTCGGAGACATTCATTACTTTACATGTACATTTTGGCAAACAAAATGAAAGCTAAGGAAAGCTCAGACTCAGAGCAAAGATCTTAAAAAAAAAAAAAAGAAAAAAAGGAAAATCTTACCAAAATACTTAACTATTCTGCTTTAAAAAAGAAAATTGCTAAGCACTTGTAACGCAAGTAACACTGTGTGCAGGAAATAAGGGGAAAAAACAAGACACTCAGAGAGGGAAGTGACCAGACACCTATTTAGCCTCCATGAAAAGAGAAGTACGAACAAGAGCTGATTTTTATGCTACTTACTTCATGGTCCTGCAAGTCAATGCAGATCCCCACTTATTGCTTCAGATCTGTTTCATGAGAGATTTTACACTCAGCAGGCAAAGTGTGCCAGCACTGGAGTGAGCAGAGTTATCGGGTGTTAGCTGCAGCACTCTGATACATCCTTGAGAACTAGCACATCATTAGTGATACTTCCACAATGGAATGTGTGGGTCTTCAGTCCATATGCCAGACAAAACTGAGGATGCTCTTAAGGAGAAAGAAAAAAAAAATTAAACAAGAAATAACTTTTAATCACTATTCCAGTAAGTGCTCCTTTCACATTTGTTTACAGCACCATAACTGAGGTCTTCAAAAAAAAAGTTTTGATAAAGCAACTCTGTATGCTCCTCTGTACAAAACAGAAAACAACAACAACAGCAACGCCATCTATTTATTTGAAAAGAGCTCTGAAAGAAAAATGTTCAGGGAAGATATTTTGCAGTGCAGTATAGGGTCTTACAGATATATGGTCTGATTCTCTCATCTCTGCACCTTGGGTAGTCGTTGCCACCTCCCTGAATTAGCAGCAGTTTACACCTACTTGCACTGATATAAATGACAACACACAGAGCAAGGTGATAGAAAACAGGCCTGCAATGTATAGCTTCAGCCAAACACACCTGCAACCCTTCTAGAGAGCACTATATCTAACTCTGTGTATGACAATAATATAATAATTTATATGGAACTACATACAACATAGATCACACATTTTATACACCGGATTTATTAGAGATTTGGTAGTGACTGATATACACACAAACAGTAAAAATGCCCCCTTTCATATGTTACATTCTAAACACATTTTTAAATGAATCAAGAATTTGTTCTTTGGCACAGCTGAAGGTAAACCTGCAGCCACCTTGATGAAGAAAACAGTGAGAGTTCACACTGATAAAGGACTTGTCAACAAGGCATCTCTAGTTCCTAGAGAGCACTTCTAATTCCCACAGGCAAGTACCTGTCCCAGGGACACAGCTTCAAGAACACAACGCAAACTACTACTAGGTTAAATATGAAGTTCCCTGACCACACTGACATGTGATTTTTGCAGTTACTATTTGTAAACTACATGAGTGAATTACCCCATATTTTCTAAAAAAGAAGTGATATTGTGGCCTTGTTACCCTTCCCACCTCCCCTCACCCCCCCCACTTTGAGGTTCCTGAACACATCAAGACCTGTGGTGCTCTCCAGCCATCCTTGCCTATACTGCTAAAAATGAGCTGGCACAGTTTTCCCCTTCTCCACATCTCTATATGCACCCGTCACCCCAGCTGGGATGTCAAGAGACTGACAGTATTATATCATGGACTCCTCCATTCATGAGAGCAGTTGTGGTTAACAACTCTAGATTTTTTCCTGCTTATCAAGTCTCACTCCAGAGATAACTGGAATTACTTAATTTGAAATAATTTCATAAAGGTCTGCCTTACAGAACAATTGTTCAGATTATTTCCCTGTATTAGCCCTGGGTAAAGAAGCTTACTCTTTAACATTGCCAAGTCTATAAAAGGAATCCCACTGTCAGAAAAGTCACCTGTGAATTCACAATATACCAGCTACTTTGCACTGAATTTCACATGGATTGTTTTCCATCCATAATCCATCTGCTTCATAACCAGCAAGTTCGTACAGTGTGGTCTTCCTTGAGTATCTTTACCAAAAGCACATTAAGCTTTTAGTGAAGAAGGAACATTAATTTCAAAGCAAAATCCAACCCATGCCCTGCCTCTGATAAAGTTTTTTTTTTTTGGGGGGGGGGCAGACAAAGGGGAAAAAAAAAAACCCTGAACTTCTGCCTCCTCCCTCAGAAGTCTAATAATCACAATCAGCACCTCTTCCTCCCACCAGGGTACTCCTTGACTCAGCTTGGCTTCTTCCTTTTCACCTCTGAATCAGCTGTGCTGAACACTGTGTGCATCTTGTTCAGTTTTGTCCCCTCCTCAGGCCTGTGAGTGCCTGCACTATATTTTCTCCTTCCCAGCCTTCCCTGTCATCCTTTTTCCTCCTTTAAAGCTCATCTTGGTTTTCTCTCTCTAGTTTTGAAACTATGTCTATACTGTAAGGTAAAGATATCCAATGTATTTTAAACAGGCAAGATCAAACACCAGCAAGTCTGACCCAAATTGCATGGAGCAAGCCATGGGCACTTCTGATGCCCAACAGTTCTAACAAAGCTATCTCTATGTTATATTGCAGCCCAGCACATACTTGGATTTCTCATCCCCCTCTAATGGTTCCTCATTCTCCTGTCTCTTCTCTCCTGTCTGTGAGAGCTCTTCAAAGCTCTATCCTGGGTCTCATCCTCTCTATCTTATCCTCAGGAAGCATCCTCTCTTCACACTGATATAACTATTACCTTCAGGTAAATGGCTCACAAATCTACATCTCAATACCAAACTGATCTCCCCCACTTTAGTCCTACGCACCTAATAACACTTCTGATCCGCTTCCCTGGAAGGATTACTATTAGCCTAATGCTAAACTTTGCAGTTCTTACCAAACAGCTTGTATTTCTCCTTTTGTTATTTCCTTTTTTTCCCTGCTACTCTTAGCAGCAACATCCTTCCCATTTTTAAAACTTTAGATTTTAATGTCTACCTACCAGTATTGGAATATTTCCTGTCCTTCAAGTTCTCCTCCACAATAAAACGAATCCAGACAACACGTTTGCTCACATCTTGGTCATCTTGATCTACTACAAATATTTCCTCCAGTTCTTCAGTGCTCCTGTCATTCAGGACCTCTGATGATCTAAATGATACGTATGCATCACACTCCCAGAACTTGGTGTACTCAGATATAGCAAGGTAATTAGTCCACAGCAACTTTATTTACATTAAAAACAAAGTGTAGCAGCAATAACAAAAAGTTCTTCCATATGCTCTATGACTTCCTTCCCTTACTGTTAAATTTCCATTTCCTGCCCATTATCCCTAAATACTATGCCAAGAGCTGGGCAAAAGGCAGCACTTGCTGGCTCCTTGTGGTGCCACGCTGAACGTGCTGTCAAAGTAGAATTGAAAAAAGACAACTTGAAGCTGCACTGAAATCTGTCCTTCAGATTTGTGTCTGACTTACACTCCTGTTCCTAGGTATCAATTTTCACGAAACTTTTCAGAACCTTGAGATGAAAGTGGCAAGCCTATTCAAAAGTCACTGGAGTTGGTGGGGGGCAGAAAGAGGGACAAACAGACAGTAGAATTACAAACAAACCTGACTTCCCTAGAATAAGAGCGAGACTGAAGAAATTATTTACTTAGACATTTACACAATTTACTTAAACATCTAGTTCCTCCCATTAATTTTATGCCACTTTTTTTTTCCCAGTTGTAATGCAGCACAGATTTTTGTGCTGATAGCACATACAAAAACTTTTCCATTTCAGAATGGGGATTTGAACGCTGAGCAAAGACCAACAGGGCTTTTGGCAAATCAGCAGAAACTGAGTTCATCATCTGCCCCCAAGCCCTCCAGGAGCTTGCAGAGTTCTTTAGGACTGCGTAAACTGGAGCTGGGTTCTTCAAGTTAAAATAATTCCCGTGAAAGATGCAACAATTATTACATTTAAACTGTCATCTTTACATTTCAGATCCATCTTTCAAGAGGAATGAAATGAAGGCTACTGATTCAGGATATCCCGCCATTTCAGAAAGCTACATACACCTGCTTCTTCTCAGTATTTTCACTGCTTTCTTCACACACTGGACTACAAATCGTTTTTAGGGGCTGCTGGTGCTGTGTCAATACTAATAAATCAAGTGTGCCAAGGGAAGTTTTCTAGCCCAGAAGCTAAGTGGCACAGAGCAGCTTGCGCTTATGCAAGGAAACTCTCTTAACCTTCAAAGAGAAGCACTCCCTGGCATAGCCAAAGTGTAGCAGTTTAACAGCACATTCCAGAGTCCAGGAATGTATAACTCAATTTTGGTGTCTATATCCAAACAAAGATTGCAGACTGCAGTTCTATGCCCAAGATGCATTTTGCTAAAACTCTAGCTTTCAATAGTTAAATGCATGCAGTTCTGCTTAGACATGAATAACATTCTGAGTATAAGTAACATCTGAAAACAGCACCTATTTTCTTTCTATTCAGATAGAAGTCATTCACTTCAACATTTATTATGTATAGTGGCACCAGCAAAGTAAGAAGAAAAAATCTCCTTGTCTACATTTTAACTGTTTTAATAGCTGCAATTTGGGAGAAATTTGCAAGAATAACAGTTTATTCGTAAAATATCTTGCATACTGATTTTCTCTTCTATTTAACACTCAAGAGAAAGTAAATGACATGATGCATTAAATACTCTGGATCCAGTCCTCCTCTATTCTAGGGTTGTTCCCTGCAGCAAGCCATTAAAATGCTCCAGAGCTTGAAAACAAGAGTTACAGAGGAAAATTATTTTAAAGATTTATTATTATCATAAGTTCGTGAGGCTGAGGATCATTGTTTAACCTACAGCTGAACCAATTAAAACTGAAAGACTTGTGTGTTCACATGATAGAAGCAGGGAATTTAAGGAAAGTGAAACAGCACTAACATTTATAGACGTTTTTACTGTGGCCATAAGCACCTAAGAACACAAGCAAATCTTAATATAGGGGTTGTGTATACATCTCTAACTCTGGTAGGCAGGAATACAAAACCAGAAAACGCTCTAGGCAGTATAAGTAAAACCCTTATCAATTGCCTGTATCAGTTACCAAGCACAGATGCGTTTCAATTTGTGCCAGTTTGTGAGCAGACAATGCCTTTGACTGAAAACTATTTATGGAGAAAAGTGAAAGCTTTCTGGGACTGAGTCTCCACAGACTTTCACCCGGTCGCTAGCAATGTACTGCGTTGCACAGGTATACTGTTATCAGTTTGCTCACTATTGCAACTACTTGTAACTGCTTACATGACTGGAAATACATTCCTAAAATGCAAAACACTGGGAGGAGAAGAAAGAATACAGAAGCAAATTTGCATACATGCTCTTTTCCCCCTTTTTTCCCCTTTTGCTTTTTCTTTCTCCGCCCCCACCTTGAGAGGGCTTTTAAGATGTCACAAGCTGGGCACACAGAAATGAGTCAACTCATTCCAAGCAACTCTTTTGAATTCTTGGCCTAAACTTTTCTTTCTGTTTTCCACATAGTATAATTCTTCTAAAAATACCTGGACTTTGGTTTCTCATTATTTTGTCAATATAATAGCCTGAAACATTGATTTATTTTAAACCCATTTTCAAGTGGCCTTTTCCCCTTTTCATACATAAAAGCTGGCCCCTTCATTTCTCTGCTGTATTTTTCTCTCACTTATTTGTGAACAATCACTTCTGCTTCACTCAAGTATATAGAAACAAGCACTGAGCCAAGATATATTTGTCTTGGGTCATGCAAACAGGGCCCATGTGGCCTACCTTTAGACTGGGGCAGGATGAAAGGCCAACCAGGCCTCCTCACGGTTTGGTGACATCTTAGCTAATCCTCCCTTCGTTTGGAAACAATTACAAAAAGTCACCTGAAAGCGTCTACAAATAAACCTCTTTCCAAAAGCTATGAGAGGATGTTTTACCTCTAACACTTACTACCCATTTTCTGCTGTCACTTGCACTGGTGGGAATCCAGAGTGCTCTAACACAGGGAAATCGTTCAGGACTTGCGCTCAGTGCACAGCTTGGCTTCCTTGTTGCTAATCCAGACTAGACAGTAGTTCATGCATGGTCAGTGATACAGAGATAAACAAAATATAAGCTGTTGTGTTTTCCTTTAAATAAAGAATGACACAAATGATAGTTCTGTGATTTCATTCTTGCTCTGTTTACAGGGCAACATTCACCTTTCTTTCAAGCTGCTTTTTGCCAGATCAGTACACTGCATAAAAGTTAATCTCACTCCTCCTGAAGGCCTCACCCAGTGCCAAGTTTAAGAATGGACAAAACTACAGTTTATAGACATGACATCTACCCAGAGAGCAAAGTTAGATGGACACAAACATTGCCTCAAAGCTACTTTCAGTGGTAATGAAATAAATCGGTTTTAGACATATATGGCTGTCCAAGTAAGCCTTCCTATAAGCCTACAAGAACATATGAAGCAGGCCCTAGCCCAACTGTTCTGTGTGGGCTGTCCAGTTCACTGCAAATTCCTTCTGGGTTCAGCTCGAAGAGTGTAGCTGTCAGACGTAAAAAGAAAAAGCAGAGTGAAATTTGCTTATCCAAGCCCTTTTCCAGCCTACAGCCCAAAGATACTCTTCCATTCTACGGTGAGTCAAAGGCAAGAAGTCCATATCGGAATCAAAGCAAAGCTCTAACAAGCCCTATGCTCCAAGGCTAACTGTTGTTGCCCATGTGGAGCAACGTCTGAGGTAACCAGGTATTTTCCCATCCTGTAGTAAGTTACAGTGCTAACCAGAAAAGGCAGAAATGACACCGGGGAGAGGATGGACAATCGGAACAGGTAACTCGTTCATTGCCCTTTCCCTCATCTGTGGACACTCACTTTCCAATAGCTGAGGCACTGCTTAGCTCTGAAGTGCCCATTACCACTGTGGTGGCAGCTAGTATGGCAGTGGGATGGCTGCAGGATCCTCCATACCAGGTGATGTGATGGAGGGGATCCTACCACAGGTGACTACAGCTGGGACGGGAGTATAAGCAAGACATGACTGTTGTGCAGTGCTGACATTTCTTTCCAGCCCTAGAGGTGCTAAAGGGAGGCCCTAGCAATACACTGAAGGTAGTATTGAGGTGAGCTGCTGGCATCACAGCTGAAATAGCAGATGGCAAGTGTGAACTAACAGGAGAAGCTAAGTCTCTTCAACACCCTTCCCTGCCCCTTCTCTCTGCACCCATGTAAACATACACCTGACCATGATACCTTCTCTCATCTTCAGTTTAATAGATAAGACCCGCACAACTTCGAGGCTATTGGGGCTTCACTTGCAGAGCCCACACAGCACGTTTTTCTCTAGTCTAACTGGGAGAAGAGAGGCTTGGTCTTAAGCTAGACAGGAGGCTGAAGCCCTCTTCTGATCAAAAGAAAGGCACTCAACATACCAAATTAGTCAGCTCTTTCCCACACACTACAAGCCACCTTCAAGGCCTCAGCCTTAACATTTAAATCCCTTAACTAAAATCTAGTTTGCCACAGAAAATAAGCGCTACCTTGACAGTGACAGGAGCTGAGAGAGACCCAGGTGAAGTTCTGCAAGCAAATAGCCAGGCTTTGGCAGAACCATTCTTCTACACTGGAGATGATGATATTGGACCAGCGTCGGCGTGCTGCAGGTCTGCTACCACTCTGTAAATGGAGCATGACCTGGTATCTTCTCTCTTCAGTCAAAACAGAAAGCAACCAAGACTGCATTGGTGAGTGGGAGGGAGTAGAAAACTCCTCTAAGGACTATTACAATTGCTGATTTTGTAACCATCACCTAGATAACAGTGATGAATACACTAGAAGTCTGGAGATAGAGAAAAAGTTGTTTTGATTATCAGTTACTAGTGTTCAATTTCACTTGTTCTGAGAGGAGAACAAAAGCTGTATCACATAAGAATATCTACCTCATGTCATGGAGACCCATAAAAACATTTTAAAATTAGAACTTTAATATTTTCGTTTTATCCCAAAACATTCCAACACCCCCTTTTTTTTCTTTCAAGCCTAATAAACTTATTTGAAAGAAAATCCGCTTCTGCTTCCTGTTTCTTTCCATATCTCATCACTGCAATCAGGAAAAAAAGGAAAAAATGAGAAGGAGAGAAATAAGAGGAAACTTTTTTTTTTACTGTAAAAAGGCTTTAGCAGACCAGATATACTTCCCCTCAGACTCCTCGTTTACACTGCTAGTTCTAGCTTACTACTTTGTAGTAACTTTGCCAGAATTCACCAATACTGACTCCTTCAAAGGTGACCAAAGTGTACAAACACTGTATTTAGAAATAAAACCTTACGCAATAAAATCAAATATACAGGATAAAACTCCTGATTTCCTATCCTGTAATTCGAAAGCCAAAAGCATAGAACTACATCTTAGAAGCATACAACATCATCTTTCAAGCTGGTTTGTTGTCTAGGCTATCATTTGGTAAATAGGCTCTACATTTGTAAAACATATTAAATAGAAAATTCCAGCACAGTACTGTGTACCTAATTTATACAACAAATATGGCAATTTATACAGCAAATTAATATCCCCAAAACAGGTAAATTCAGGCACAAAATGACCACTGCACATCTATATGCAATAAAAAAAAATCTGGATTTAAGGTTAGAATATTTAACTTGGCAGCAGGAGATAAGGCTCACCACATTTTTCATTCCTGTAGTAACAGCATTTTATTTTTGTCCCTTGCAGTATAAATGAACTTAGTGTGTCCAACATGTGAAATACCTTTTGGACAGAAATGACTTTACTAAATTAAAGGAGAGATGGATGGAACCATTGAGTTCATAATCATACGACTACTTTTGACTTCTTTCCAGAGCATGCAGTACTTAGGAAAAGAATGCAAACTGCAAATTAAACCCACAGTTATCCTCAGCAACCTGACAGTCTGGCCCAAGAAATACTGCTAAGTCCAGCAGATTGGATAAGTGATGTGTTCATTGCACAGAGGTGTGAAGAAAGCAACCCACCCCAGCTCATCTCACAGGGCACAGCTGGTGAACTGTACACAAAGAGGGGAAACAAGTGGGTTTGAGAGGAGGAGGTGAGAAGGGGCCTGAGGTAAAAATCAGAGAGATTTTTGCTTTCCTTCATATTCTACTGCTGTTTTAGCCAAACAGTTTTCATTGCCAGCTTATTTGAAAAGTGTTTTCTACCCAAACAGTTTTCAGACAGTGGAATCAATCTCTCCAATTGATATAATTAGAACTGGGAGTGCTATTGAGTCTTTTAATACATTCTTCACTACTGTCCTTTAAATGCGTCCTTTTTGCATTTCTAGTCTACAGCACCTTCACACATGGCAAATAAGCTGGAAGGAAAGGTGTTCTACCAAGAAAATGGGGGCACGCACCAATAAGGCTGCTTCTAAGCATTTACACCCTCTCTCTGTCACTCCTCTTCCACTTATATATCCTCAAACACCCTCCCCTACCTGCATGCCACTTAGTTTTGCATGGAGCATCAAAAACTTGAATATCTTCACCAAGGCTCTTTTTGTTCTCTTGTTTTCTCTTGACTGTAACAGCAGGCCCCTGAATCCAACACAGAACTTTCCTTGCCTGAAAACACTACCTGAATAATTAATATTTTTCTCCTCTAGCTTTCTATAGTCTCTTCCCTTCCCACTATTAGGCACAATATTATTCCTGTGGTATGAAGGTAGACAGGATTTCACTCAAATTAAGAGTAAAACAAAAAGATCATCTCACACCCTCAAAGTAAAAGACAATTGTTGATTCTCACTCTTCACAGTTGGGAGTTAAAAAAAAACCCGAGAGTCAAATGCAACACGTACCTCTTCCTGTTCACCAAGCATGAACTGGTGCAACTCCCCATTGACAAAAGTGACTGTCATAACAACTTTCCACCACTGTGGGGAAGGGGCAATGCAGAAGCTGAGGAGAAGCTAGACAACCATGTTTCTAAAGCTAGGTCTATGCTTTAAACCTTACCAGGTAGCTATATGGCTTAAGAATATTGCAGGGAAGGCAGGGAGCAATCCCACCATTATGGGACACAACAACTGTAGCAGAACAGCAGTGAAGATGCAGCTTGATAGGCAAAAAACGCTGTTCTACTGGGAGAGCTTATTCATGTCATGGAACACACATCAGCAAAAGAATTATTTTGCTAGTATAAGCTACAGCTTCATATGAAGTATGGAGGCAGGTCTTGGACAAGGACTGAGCAGAGACTCTGAGGCACTGGATCACCTGCCAGAGCAGACTGGCTCACAGTAGGTGACATAAGGAGAAATGGCTTTGGATGACTTAATTACAGACTGAGTAGCACTGTTTGAAAGCACAAGTGTTTTGTTTAACTATAATATAAATCGCTTACTTTTTTCAGCTGCCTACATCTTTGGCTTAGAGAAACAACAGCTGGCTGCTCCATACTGGTTCTTACAAATGTACAGGAAGGCAAACTTCTGGAAGCAAACACTGTAGAATCAAAACAAAACCATAATCAAAATTTTAACACTGGTTTGTAGAAAGAATAAAAATGGTTCAATTATAACAGAGTTTTCTAACTCTCAAGTACTTGGTTTTTAGACTGGCATTTATCACTATTATTTTTTAATTTCTTAATATCATAATAGTCACAGATTTGTGTGAGACAAGATATTTTGTGCTAAACACAGAGTAATCTTGCTCCATATCTACCGATGGAGATATCTTTCTATAACTCAAGGGATGAGTTTTGATCAACTAATAATCTTTTTCCCTCAATTCATGGATCTGGCAGTCTTGATTCAACAGGCAAGTTTAGATTAAAGGGATAGCTACAGTGAACCAAGTACATATTTGCAGGATTGTGGCAAAAATTAGGATACAGAACAACATAAGGGTGTAAAATACATAGGGAAAGGTTAAGAGAGGAGCAAGGTAACAAAGACTGAGAACTCAATCTGCATATTTCAATTACTTTTAAGAGGACCAAAATAAGCAAGTGATACAGAAATTACCACAACCAAAAGTCACGGTATTTCTCATCCTAACCCAACAAAGATTATTGTACTTGAATAATCACTTTAATACTACAGTAAAAACATGATTTTTGTGATTGACTTTAACACATTAGGCAAACTAATCTGACTTTCTACACACTCTGACATACAGACTTCTTGTTTACTAAAATAATTGAAAGAAGATTATTTTGGATTTTGGTGGTTTGCATCTCTATTTAAAAGGTATTCCAATTTTTATTTTTCTAGAGGCTAGGGTATTTTTTTGTTTAACAAGCATAAAAATGTGATGAGCAGAAGCATTAATCTGAAGGGTTAACATTAAATTGCTAAGCTTGATTCTCAAGTGACAGATAAGCACAGATGCATTGATTTTAATGAATTACACACTCCTACACCACTTAAAGTTCTAGCTTCTTTTCTTGCTGTCACATTGCTGCCATTTTTGAAACCAGTTGGTTTTTTTTGTTTGTTTTTAAATCTAAACTGCTTAAATATTCAGATATGGTCAAGTGTGCAGGATACCCAACTTTCTGATTTTATATCTTCAAGTTTTTCTTTCAGCTGTGAACTGTGACAGCCTTGTGGAATCAGCATCCAAAAATCTTCACAGCCCTGTTGGTTCTCTAAGACCCCACACCTAATTAGTTCATTATACAGTCTTACAATCTGAGAGAGAGAGAGAGAGAGAGAATAAAAAATAAAAATACTAGATTATTTAATACTCAACAATGACAAGAAAGTATTAGCAAATACCTTGGCAAATGCCAGGAAATCTGTTAGAGACATACTTAGGAATGAGAATACCCTAAAATATAATAAGCTTCTCCTCAAAGATAGGGCAAATCTATTTACTCCTTCCTCCACTGTTTTTTGATCGCCATCCTCCTACCAAGGAGGAAGTAGGTTAGATACCCCTTTCTTCTTACAAGTAGTGACCCTTTTGAAACTATGGAAAAGGGCTTCTGTGTTAGGTAGATGTGCTTTCCCTGAGATTGGCCTGCAAATCGGAAATCTGCCTAGCTGCCTGTCAAGAACAATTTTAGACCCATTTTCCTTATCCCTCTCTACCATGCAGATATGAATAAATATTTGCAACTTGATATCTAAATCCCTGTCTTCTACAGTGGGTGAAATTTCCTTCAGCTCTTAGTAGCTTCTAGACTCAGTGCCTGATAAAGGAGAGCTCCAAATGGTAACACAAAATAGCATGAGATAATACCCTGCAGACGGTGTACCTGCAAGGTGTACAAGCAAAATGCATGTGGAAGTGATATGTAAGTGAAATAGAGCTGAAATGACTGTCAATGGTAATCAAGGAATTAGATTTATGTCTTAGACATATTAAAAATTACTTCAAGAAGCTTCCTACTGCAGCACTTCCTTGCCTCTTACTGACCATCAAGCACTGCTGTATATTTGCAAATAAAAGATACAATCACTACGAGTAAAGAGAAGTTGGAGGGATGTAGCTGTTTTCCTTCTGAAATAAGCAAGCAAAACAATAACAACAGCAAAAAGTCAAAAAAACTTAAAGTGACAATTCCTGCCTTTACTCCAAAAGGAAATATTCTTTGTGCTACAACGCACAGACCCACTTCTCAGAGAAGCAGCCTGAGGTGAGTTACGTTCTGCTGTCTCCAGATAAAGTACAGATCATCAACAAATCAAGGCTTCCCAAGACAAAATGTTCTTTATTTCACTGAAACCTGCTCCTGCGTTATCTGGTTTGCTCTGAGGGCATCTCAAACACTGACTGAAATCTAACATATTACGGGTACAGAAGTTGCTTTCAAACATAACCTCATCACTAACAAACTGATTCAGTTCTTTGCAGTTATGTTTCCATACATAAAGCTGAACAGAGTGCAAATATCTAAGTTCTTCTTCACATGTAGATACGCAGAGTAAGAATTAGTTGCTAAATTGAGGTATAGGTATTTTTTCCTGAGCAGTCTGCATTGCTTTTTAGGTTCAGTGAAATTAAATCTCACTCTTCACCAGGAAAAAAAAAAAAAAAAAAAATCCAGTGTAGGAGAAACAGATGACTGAAGCTTATTGAA
>VXAL01006007.1:825612-843615 GCA_013399475.1 Chauna torquata | reverse complement strand
ATCAGTAATGAGTGTACATGGTTATTCACAAATTATTCAGTAGCCTAGTTAAAAATAGCAGTTTCACTCCTTTTCCCAGCAGGGAGATGTTCACACCATAGCTAGCATTAGCAGGCAGTCTTGCTAAGGAGACCAAGGACAGAGCAAGCAAGGGTCTGAAGCATTAACCAGGACAGCATTGTGGTTTTTGTTTGTTTGTTTTTTAGTCCCTTTGGATTAGAACAGAAAAAATACCACTAAGCCAAATGGCTGCATAACATGTAGGAACTCTTTTGTAGGTAAACCCCGAGCATGCAAGGTTTCATTCTTTGTTGTCTCTCACAGACCACTCAAAAAAAAAAAATAAAAAATTGAGATTTATAGGAGAAATGAATATTTTAAGGAGAACAGATGTTTAAGAAAAGTCTGATTTTATCTGAGATTTTTTTGTCTAACCATAGAAAGCCTTGTTGTAGACAACCCACCCCAGACATTCTTATTGCATAATTTTCTTAGTTATATACTACAAATTGTAATAAATCAGATAATTTTCAAAATTCAAAAACAATCCAAAGCAATACAACTTTTGAAGCATACCAGATAATTGCAGGACTGAGGAATAGACTCGAGGTACTTAGCATTGTGAGACAATTTGCAGTACGACACTTGATGTCCAGGGATACACTTAAAAGCAAAATAAAGTTTTGGTCAGTATTTTTTTTTCTTCCAGTAGCTGGGAAACAAAGCAGAAAACAAATGACAAGTAAACATTCAGCCACAGGAAGCCATTAACAACAGTGGGCACCAATTAGGACTCAGCAGGTATTCTTTACACCGCCTGGTGCTCTAGCTCCTCCTCAAATACTTTGGCATAACACTCACAAACTCAGTCTTAGGAAACAACAGGCTGTTTCATTTACTCAGCAATTTGTAGCCACATATTCCTGCTGATAGGCCCATAAACCTGTTTGTAGTCTTCTTCTGTTTCCCTTCAAGTTTGTGTCATTAGAAACTACAATTACTGTCTGTCCAAAGAGAATACGTTTCAGGAAAGAAAATAAAATTGAGATACTGTGATCCCTTTCCTCTTTGTCTCTCTCCTTTTCAACTTCTTTTTTGGAAGAGAATGCAAAATGCAATGGCTGGTGTCAGGAAAATCAGCTTACAGAGAAAATATTTGTGAGTTCTTTGATTTTTTGAAGCAAGGACATTATTTTTTTCAAAGCACAAATTTGGTAGAACAGGGAAAAAATGATATTATCCTAAAAATTAAGCAAAGGCATTAATTAATTGATAAAGAACCACATAAAATATATTCCACTTCAGCCAAAACCATTCCATAAAATGTATGTAATTTTGACATACATACATCAACTATAAGGTATTTTGTATCTGCTATCCAAAGAACCTGAATGAATTATCCAAGCCTTTTAAAGTTACCAATTGTTCCTCTCATCTTCCCTTTGGGTAAAAGCACAGAGTTTTATTAAAATGTGACACAAAGTAGGTTCTTACTTTTGCATCTTAATATTGTAAAATAAAAAAGCAGGTCAGAAACTCCCAAACCATGATTTTGCCTTTTTGCCATTATGTTGCCAAAATGAAGAAGTACCTCCTCACCATTCTACCACTTCAAAAACCAGAGGAAAGCCAGAATCCAGCCCAGAGAAGGGAGAGCTCTTCTTAGCATACGTCATGATATAATGCCTGCTAAATTAACTTTATCTTTTCAACTGCCAACAGCTGAGATTATCCCACATGCCATCTCCACATCATTGCTGCTAGACGAAAGTTAACCAAAACATCCTCAGCTGAGGTCTGATCATTTCTTCATACTTTTGGCATTACAAGAAAACAAAGAAAGCAGGCCGTGATTGTACTAATCCGGAGTTCTCCATGTCAGGTCAGACTCCCTGGTACTGCCAGACAGGAATGCAGTATAGAGGTGTCCTTGTGGTTCCCAGGTATTGGCAGCCTAGAAATCAGAAAGAAAAACAGACCCCGCAATTCCTGAGTGTAGCCACAGCTCACCTTGCCAGTTTCACGTCATGGGAAGTGGCTGGCAACCACTGATTACTGCAACAGCACTACTGAGTTCTCACCCTACGTCTTTGCAGCTCAACACTTTGGGAACACCATGTTGCTAGAAAGGTACAGAAACTCAGTACCTGGCCTGTTCTGCTTGATTCCTTTGGCAACAGAGAAAAACACTACAGATGGGAAAACCTGGGTACAGAACACCTAACCAACTTGCTCGCTGCCACAGACCTACACCTATCACAGAATTTAGTAGAGCTGGGCTCTGCTGATCCGCAACTCCATGAACACATGCAAGCTCTAATATCCTCCTTCACAGCCAAACAGACATGGCTATGGTAGAAACTTACTTAGTTTTCGTAATGAAGATCACTTATTTTATTTGAGATTAGCTCAGATTGGCCTTTCCTATGTACCAAACTGGTGGAAGTTTCACTAAATAGTGAGAGCTACCCTGTTCCTCCGTGAGAAGGAAACTACAGTGCCTGCGTAATTATATCTGTGTACAAAGATTTCAGGTTTGTCTTACTACTTCTCAAAAAGAAATCCAGAGCTAAATCACATAAAATTATACACTTAAGTACTGATTATTTAAGATTATTAACACAAATGCACGCACAAAACTCCAGTTAATAAGAAAGGCTGTATTATTTGTACAACTGTGTGCATACATACATATATAAGCAATCCTTTCAGCACTAAGAAAACATCTTTGAAAACTACAATTTATACTCCGAGATCAAAAGAGGTAGTCTCCCCCGTCTATAGCTACCAACAAATCAGGTGGCTAGTCTAAGCCAGTCATCTAGGCTCCTTCTGTAGTCAAGCAAGAGAGATAAGTGCCTCCAGATTGCCATTTATCCCATTCTAGGAGAGGTGAGTAAAACAGGTGAGATGAATCACCCAGGCATTGCTACTGGCCATGTGGGGGAGGGCAGGTCCTTAGAGGACTAGCTTGGGAATTATACTTAACTTTCAGCAGCTAACATTAAGAGAAAATCCACGCTGCGAGAGGAGGGAGAATTATGTAAACTCACAATAAATATTTCTACACCCTTTTGAAAAAGAATTATATTATATTTGGGCCCACGAAGGAAATCAAACTTTAAATTCCCCATTAAAAAGATCATCATACAGTCTCCTCCATTCAGCCTGTAAGTCACTGAATCTATTATAGTCAGATTTTTTTTGTTTATTGTTTTTCTAAGGAAATAAGGTTCACATTGTTCCGCTTTCTTAAGGAGATGAGGTTCATGTGCTGTGTTAAGAAGTTATTCGTTGCAAACCTGTTAGTTGATTTCATTCAAATATGGCAGAGAGATATAAAAACAATTCTTACCGCTGACTACCAAGTGAAGGACAGATTTGTGAGTGCTGGCCAAAGGGGAAAGGTCAGAACATTGCTTCACCCCAGAAAACAGATGACGCCATAAGAGCCATTTTGAGGTACAGACCCACAGAAGGAATTCCTTTAGCTCACTGTCCCAACTCATCCAACACCACAGTGTCAATTAGAGACAATTGGTTTTTTTACATCAATTGTTCTTCATCAGTGCAAGATTTCTGTTTAGATTTAGCATAATATTCATGCAAACAATAAGAACAGCTTTTGTTAGTAACAGTGCTCAATGGTACCTCTTGCACTACTAAAGCAGACAGCATTGTTTCTTCTTCTCCACGCTTGCTAAGTATACGCTAGCATTCATACTACTTATAAAAGCCAAGTAAATCCATACAAACAAAAACCTCAGAACAAAGAACTACTCCGATCAACTGGGCACTGATTGTCGTCTATGCCTCTTAGTTTGCAAGTTGTTTTAAACCACCAATGCTTACTTTAATAGGGAATGATATTTAATACCGTGGTAAGGTACCTGACATTCTTACAAGGCTAGCTGTCAAAAGAATTGAAAAATTCAGGTCTGTGCTGGTAACATACATAATCTTCAGTCCCAGTTTCTCCCTGCATGGGAAAGACAATGTGCTACTTCATGAGCTCCGTATAACTAATACATAACTAAGAAATAGGTTTAGAAACGGGCAGACAGTGCATTTAATGTTTTTCTCTGTTCATTTCCTAAGGTCTTCCCCATGATTTTCCCTTATCATGTTAATTACTTACAGAAAGGGGAGAACACAAAGAAATGTGGTTAAGTGAGCACCTGATTGAAAGTAGATATAGATTTGAAAATCAGAGCCTAATCTCACAAAGCAATAAAATGTAGACATGAGATTTGCCTTTCTCTGCGCTGCTGTGGCTAGGTGAAGATTCAGAGATACCGACCAGCAGTACGTTGATACTTAGGTGTTAATAAGTAACTGTCACAGGCACAACTGAAACACCAGCCTGCACACAGTATTTCACAGTATGTGTTCCTTTAAGTACAGCCATAACCATATCACGCTAATAATCTTACTGAAGCTCAAAATGGTCGAGGAGAGGAGCAAAAAGTTTTAATTTCCTTGTTGGTTCATGACCATCTCACCTGCCCTATCCGGGAGCCTGGTGCTGCATTGCAGTACTTCAAGCACTGAGCAGGCTAGAGAGATGTAAAAGGGCTGTAAAACAAACACTGACACACACCACGGAGATCAGCAGATCACACGCTGTATTTTCACAGCTCCAGTGTCCAATGATGTTATCTTACAGACAGCCAAAGGCTGGGCATCTGCAGGCAACGAGCAGAGCAAAGCTGCACCCACATTCTATATGCCCACTTGCTTCCGCTCTCCACGACTGATTACATATATGCATTCATACACAGATCAACTGCAAGGTTTGGGTTCAGCGAAGTAGTGAACTTAAAGAAGCATTAAAGGACGTATTTAAATGCCTTGCTTCATAGGGGGCATACTTTATGGAGGTTTTCTTGCAATACTCACTGCAACCAACAGAGAAACAGATACTCGCAGGTATTCTTCTAGAAGAAAACCCTGCTCTGTTTCCCCCGTAGTCAGTTTTCCCCCTTCCTCCTCAACATTCTCCAGAATGTGCTCTTCTGAAGAGAGCACTTGAGGAAAAATTCCCAAATTATCCTGTTTTTTTTTCTGTATACTTTTTTTTTTTTTTAAAACACACTGGCACAACCTGGATTATTTTATTTGCTAAAAAATAAATATCTGTCAAATCTAAAAACAAGCAATTAGTTGCTCACCTATTAACACATTACATACCAGAGTCAAAGATTTTAAGTCCTAACAGTTTTACAAACTCCATCAGTGTAAATGACTCAATGGATCAAGAACTTCACACTGCCTAAGATGCACTGCAGACACTTCAAAAGCAATGAAATTAGGAGATTCTGGGTGCACATCTCTGGCCACGTCTACACAGCAAACAGGACAGCACAGCAGAAGCTGAGTCTGCAGAATGAAAGCCAGTGCTGAGGACCCAACATCCACTTTGGGATTTTTACTTTGGACTACCTCTAATCCGGGTCTATGGACTGAAACACGCACTAGCAGCTGGCATGCATGAGCTGAAGCACATCCTCCCGCCACCCATCCGCTTCATGAAGAGAGCCACAGTGTGTGAAGAGGGGACAATTGGAGATTCACTTCACAGTGTGTTGCAGGTCTGAATTAAATGCTACTGAAACTAACTTGTGCCCAAGCAAACTTACGGAGTCCTTAATCCACTGATCTAGGATCGTTCCCTAACGTTTCTAATGAACAACAAAAATTGGTTTGCCGGTGAAAATGCACATGTTGAGTAATTAGGTCTAAAGGCTTTCACTACACAGACGTAAGTGTTTTAATGTATCTCGAGTATTTCCAGTTAAAACTGGTAGGGATAAAGATGATATGAAGTTTGTCAGTAACCGCGGTTGCTTATTTAAATATGCTTATTTTCATCACCGCTGCTGTTTTCCTGCAGTATCCCCTCCATGCCCGAAACACTCCAGGCATGCACATGCAGCCAGGCCTGCCAATGAACTTGATTGTAATTCAACACATACAGGCCTTTACAACAAAAAAGCTGAGCTGACCTACCCATTTCTGCAAACGCGGTCTGTTACATACATAGATCTTGGGCAGAGAAAAAAAATTACTTTTTTAAAATTTCATTTCCGTATTAATCTGATTGGCATTATATCTATGTATTCAGTGTACTGTGGAAAATACTTTAAACCAACTTAAGATATTGGAAGAGCAGAAAACTTAAGCGGGTGTTTGTTTTTAGACTTTGGGGCCCCACTGACCCTGTCCACAATATTATAAAAGTTCAAACATTTTGTATGTGCCGGTGCAGGCAGAGGAAGCCTGTATTTTCCAGTCACCCGTGTATTTATTTGACATTAACATACAGTGGGAAACAGTGATGTGGAAACCCTGAGCAATAATGTGCGAGTAACTCCTGTAAAAAGAAGCATTAGCATACTTTTACAAATCTGAATGACAATTTAGTAATTGGATACAGTGGCTTTTCCACAAAGGCTTCTAGACCCATTGGCACACGAGTGTGGGAAGAGCTTCCTGGAGGCTGCTTATGCTGTTTCTGTCGTGCAGTTAACAGCAGGCATCGGGCTGCAGGCAATTCAGGGGACACTTTCACTGGCAGTTACAACTCATTAAAATAAAGAGGAAAAATGTTTCTAAAAAAAAATCCTAAAGAACAACATGCAAAAATAGATTCTAGGAGGTTTGAACAACATAAAGCTACTGGAAAATGTTTTTGAACTGTTAAATGAAATTTACTTGAAGAATATAAATGTCTGGTCTGATTCTAAAAGCACACACATCAGCTTTGTCAAATGAAGTGTTTCCTCAATCCTCAAGCTTTCATAGAATATCCTAATTTTTTTTTTAAACAATCCCTAACAGTACATGAGACAGGCCTGAGATTTCACCAGGCATGACACAAAACAGCACAAGCAGGGATCTGTCCTATTCCCTCCCCACCTGCAGCTCTCAGCTTGCTTCACACAAGTGCTATGCTGAATATGAGTCCCATTCTGGCACAGAGTGCCACAACTTCTGACAAGTCATTGACGTGATTCTGGAATCCAGGCCAGGCTTTCAGGCACAACTTTTCAAACTAGCTTGGACTAACAACAGCTAGGAGGTGCACTTTCCACAGCCTGTTGCCGCTGGACTGCTGTAACACCACGGGTTAAAAGATAATAATGGTCAAGTGGTAGTCTGACCACAAATGCAGTTGGGCATGTACACAGGCATCCAGAGAAAAAAATATACACGGACTTTGGACAAATATTACGAAAGAAAAGGATGTATATAAGCTGACAAAAAAGCAAACAAACAAACAAAAAAACATTTACAACATTTCCAAATGTTATGTGAATAGAAAAGAATAAGTACTGTACTTGGGAAGCATTTTTTTTTCTGCGTGACCAAGTTAACAGGGTATTTCTCCATTTACCTTATAAACGGACAGTGCTCAGCTAGCACCAGACTTCAGCCTACATGACTTCACAACTACAAAAATCTGTCTGGGCACCAGGTTGTGCTGGTTTAGGAAACCCTTAAATTCTGCGCTGAATTTTAAACTTGTATAAATGTCATCTTTCAGTTTAATAGTGACTTATATCAATCCAGCCTAGATTAACTGCTTACTAACAAAAGCCAAACACAAGCAAGTCATTTGAAATTGCAGTAAGTGCTAAACACAAGGTTTTTCACTGCATTATCTAGGTCAGTATTAAACCAACACAAATTTAAAAGGTAGTTTTCCAGTTTATATAAAGCATGATATACTCAGAAACAAATGACTACTATTGTTCATATCAATAAAACAAAACTCGTAACTCAGTTCAGCCTTTGCAGTCCTTTCGTTCTAACCATTTGATTAAATAACAAGTGAAAGTACTCTGTACTCAACATCTCCTTTACCTTTACCTAGAAAGAAAAAAAAAGTCCCAGATGATTAATTTCCTTAAGTGACAGATATTTTATACAAGTCAAAATTAAGATTCAAATGTCATGATTAAAGTAATTCTCTCTCAACAGTGACTGTGTTGCTGCAAAAATAATTCAATGCACTGTTCCTCTGTTAAATATGGAGAAAAGTGTTTCCTTTAGAAGAGGAAATTCTGTTAAGGAAGTTGTTTTAAGATAAATAAAAGTTCAGGATGAAGCCAGCAAAAGGTGTGAAGGATTTCTCTTTGATTTCCCAGCTTGTGTATTTGGGCTCAGACACAGACTACATTTTATGCACATATTAATAGGATGCTAATAAGCCTACAACTCTAACAGGGACCTGTAGAGACAACCTGATATGTGGCACCAGATATACTAGCCTTCTTAAGCAGACGATTTATTTCACTCTTGTGCAGGGAGAGAATCAGATTACGTATTTTTAATTACAAGTTCAGATGAAAATGTCCTGCAAAGTCAGACTATTACTTTTGTTAGGATGTTTCTTGGTTAAAGCAACCTTCAAAAGATTAAGGTAGAAACCAAGACTTTTAGAGTAACTAGGAGCAGCTTTTACTCTTTACTGGGAATATTATGTACAAAATCAGGCCACTCAGTTGCAAACAGGCTTACAATTACTAGGTCATGAAAACAATGCTAGTATCATGGAGCACAAAATTTGGCAGCATGTTTTTAAATAGTTTGCTACATTTCAGGGAAGTCTTTGAGAGAGATTCTATTTGGTTTCAAACAAAAGATATTTCAAAATTACATCTTTTAGTTTTTTTTTTTTTAAACTACATCTACAAAATTTTTAAAACAGATTAAAAGAGAAATAAAAATAAAAGAGAAATAGAAAGTACTAGATAAGACTCATCTCAACCATGTATATATAGCCTAGTTTATAGTTACCCTTAAAAAAAAAAATCCAGAAATTGTATTGAGTAACATCTTAGTTAATTTAACCACACTTTCAAACAAGTCTTCCATACATCTTTTCCCAGCAAAGCAACTTCTCACCATTTCAATTTTTAATATTTCTAATATAACAGAAATAGATTAGAACAAATTTGCTTTCATCATTAGAAGAAAGCAAAACTAAAACAAGTCTTTTGCTTAAAAATCACACACAAAACAGAATAATTTAAAAAATCTAAATGATTTNTAAAGCTTGTTCTTAGTCTGTTGACACAGCAACATCTCTTGTATTAACTGTTGTTTTCATACAATTTAAAAAATCATAGCACAGATTTGTCATTTTAATTAAGAAAATTCAGTATAAGAAGCATTTTATAACATTTTTTTCCAACATATAGTCTTATTTCCAGCCTGGTCATTTGGCCAGCGTGTACATGGTAGACACTATTACAACTGTGTACAAGTACCTTCTCCTAGCCTGGGAAGGTTCTTGGCTTTAAATTTATTTTTGTCATCTCAAGACTGCACTGACAATATTTGGTCCATTTGATTTCAACAGCCAACAAAAATGGGAAATTGCCAATTTTTGGTTACTCTTCTTTGTCAGCTTGAAGAAAGTCTGGTGGCTTTCCTATTTTTAATGCAAAAGCCACTAGGCAAGTAGAGTTCTGAAATTACAAAGCAGTATAGTAATTTCAATGCTGGCTAATACGGGATTCCCCTACCCTGTCCCGCTATTTCTGCAGGGCAAGTTTCGTTTGTTTACTTGACCTTCTTCTCAAAAGACTGAAATGAGCAGAAGCAAAGTCTCCAAAGATGTCTCATGGCCGTGCTGCAAATGATTCAAAATACCTTTGTGCCCATGTAATTGACTTCATACGATTCTTATAAAAGTTATCAAGCATATTCTGTAACGATGCACTCAGCACGTCTCCAGAGATGCTGTACCTCACATACATGGCTGCAGCCAGCACTGCACAATGATTTACACATAGTTGTTCATTTTTAAATCTCACCTGCTCGTATGATCACTGACGAGAAGTCTCTCACCCTCCTCTCACCAGAACTCCAGCTTTGAGAAGGCACGTATGAAGGTCCCGTGTTTCAGGCGACAGATTCTCTTGCAGAGGGAGGAAGACAACTCTAAGGGACCGCCACAGTATCTTGAGCGCTGTACTGCTCTGATTGTGCGACCGGTTACAGCTGCATTCAAAGAATAGCAACAAGTTAAGTAACCGCTGGTATCTCCCGCCAATCTACTTCCATTTCTTAGGTGTATGATCTAAAAAGCCAGGCTGCAGGCTCAAGGGAGGAACATCTAAACCCTCAGAAAATGGGCAAACCATAAACCAGAGCTCAATGAACCATACAGATCGCATGCAGAAGTACATACATGCTGGTGTAACATACAATATACATACAAACAAAGCAATGTGTTCTGTACTGGAAGCAGTGAGATGTGAAGAGCACATGTGCCTGCAGCACTTGGGCAGGTGTCCTCCTTCACTTTGGATGTCTTTCAGACAGTGCTCCAAAGCCATCTTGCTTTCCTAGTTCAAGCACTATCTTTTGAAACCAGTAGAGTCCTTATGTGGCCAGCCTACATGTGCCAGACTTCTCCCAGTGGCTTGCCAACATTTCATATCAGCCTTCGTGGATTCAGTTCAAACTCTGACACGTGGCAGCTGTCAGAAAGCACGTGGGAAGAACACCATTTTGCTCATTTAGCCTGACCTACTGAATGCACTTAAGCAATGGAGTAATGCTTTTTGGGGAAGGGTCCTGGGATATTTGATCTATTAGAAAGTGCACATTATCTGTATGTATCTGACTGTGGCCAATGCTGAAATGGTATCAAAGCTGAAATCATGGCATTTCTAGGTAAACACAAGCTAATTTTGATGTCAGCTACCAGGGAGCCCAGTATCAGAGCTGCTGCAGCAACTCCACCGGGAATGAAATTTGTGGAAGCTCATCTGGACTACAGTGTGCATCTTACAGTCACTAGCTCCAGCCTGTGTCCTGCCTGCTGCCTCTGACCAGATCTGACACCCAGGTCAGCAGATGATCGCCTTCCTCCATCAGCCCACTCAGGGCTTGTTTACAGGGCATATGATCTCTCTCAGCATAAACCACATATACAGCCCACTCCAAGGTAATAGCAAAATATACTGTAAAATGAGACTCTGTTTTATGCTGAGGTGAACTTGGTGAAGTCAGCAAGAAAACTAACCTTTGCAAAAATCACCCTACAGCACCTCAGAAATGCTCAAGTTGGTTACCTGCCATGCCACAAAAACACATATTTTTCAACAATGAAGACGAACCTTAGTAACCCACAAGAGAGCTTTAGAGGTTCTGGAAGCAGCAGTGTCCTTTCCAGAACAAGAATAAATAAATAAGCAAAACAAACAAACAACCACAACAAAACAACTAAAAACCAAAACCAAACCAACCAACCAACAACAAACAAAACAAACAAACAAACAAAAATCCAAAAATCCAACCAAAAGCTCACAAGGTTACAACAGCTTAGTTTATTTGCTCTGGGGCTATATAGGTTTACAATAATAATCTTGCTTTCACTGCCATCATGAAAGTGTATTTTTCTCTTATCACACTAGTGGATAAGTGAAAATCAAAAATGTCGCTTTCTCTGTGAAGACAGTCCATATTTTAGAAGATAGACATCATCAGGGTTTAAAAAGGTATTATATGTAACTTCTATATTTTAAAACCTGGAGGACAGAAGAGGAAGCACCCTTCATTGTGTACAAATTAAAGCACCTTCTGTTAAGTTTCTTCCTCCTCTGATTTTTATCCAATTTTACTTTTCAAAGAGGTTTCAAACTAACATCCAAACAGAAAACCAAACTCCAACTTTCCAACCCATACATTCATCTTTTACAGTGTCCCACAGATGTTAACCATGCTTTACTGACCACTGTAAGATACGCCTGTGAAAGCCATTGCACTTCATCTATCTTGCTACACACTGACTGCCATTCCTGCAATTTTTCAATTTCCCCCTCTGCCAGAAAAGTGTAGGTTGCTGGCATCATCAAGAATGTGGCAAGACCAGCAACAACAGGAAAAGTAATAAGCAGAATCTGAATCAGGAACGTGCCATATAAAGAGACCTATTCTGTGCAGCTCTTAAATGCTTGCTTAACTTGAGGTGTTTAAGTACCAAAGACTGCCCTGAGCAGGGATACTTTCCCTTCCTGAGCTGAGGCCAGAATGATTGCTTAATTCTGTAACAGATGTACAGACAAATACTTCCACTAGGACTAGCAAATGCTCTATTGACTTTTCCATTCTTTTAAAGAGCAAGCATCACACACCTCTTTTGGTTTGCTCATGTTTTTCTTTGGAGTCTCCAGGTTGATTAATTATATTTGATGTTACAACAATTCACCTAAAATTTCACAACAAAAGAAATGCTTACTTTAAAAGAAAAAGAGATGTCTGACACCTGTAGGCTTAAAAATAAAGTTCAGTTGATGCCTATCAGAAAATTACAAATGTTTGGAAGAACCTATACTTGAAATGAATGTAATTTATTGAATTACATGTTCTGCTTTTTTACTTGCCATAATTTTATGGAATTAGGAATGTCTAAAAGTTTTGGAGGTTTGCATTTACTTCTTTCTAGAAGGCATCTTAAACCATGTTCTACCATTTGCAATTACATTAAAAGAAATAAAGGACAGGGAAAAAAAGAAAAAGAAAAAGAGGATATTATTCCCAATCTTGTGGGAACCACGTAATCACATTTAAAATACTCCTAAACAGTGAAACATAGGATGAAAGAGACGCTCAGGTTCACACATTTTCCACCACATTATGTGTTGCATGCAATGCTGCAAAGAACTGTAAGAATACCACATTAAAAAAAAAAAAAGAAAGAAAAGGGAAAAATCCAAGATACTCCCAAAGCCCACAGGCTCCACTCAAGCTGCCTTCAGAATAAGTATGAGATGTTCCCAAGCGGCCTGTAACATTGAGAGAAACACCTGTTTACCCTCTGCTTTAGGTTTTGGAAGCAAGCCTCCACATTTTTTGATGTGGGGTTTGTGTAGACTGGTAGTGCCAGCCAGCGCACAACAGGTAGGCTTTGCTGGAGCATGAATGCAGAGACAGAACGGCTTTGCTAAAGCATTAATCAAAAAGAGCCCATGGAAGCTGTGAGCAACAGATGAGCCACCTGCACAAACCTATGCTAACAAGGAAAGGAGCTACATGACAAACACGACAAAGTCCTGCAAAGTCAGTGGCAGATGAAAAAGGGAGATATTTATTGCACACTGGTGGTCTGCAGTAGGAATATGGAAATGGAGTTCAGGATATACGTGTTATCTTATAAGCACTGCTGTGACTAAAGTATAAAAGCAGAATCAGCTTTATATCAGTGAAACGGTTCCTTTGAGATGTGCCCTTTCATGGGTACACCTACTTTGTCTGCCAGGTCACAAGTGCACAAAGGCTGTACACTTGTGTACTGAGAGTAAAGCTGGCAGAGCGTTTGCCACAGAAGAAAGCCCAAGGTCATTTCCTAGGACACAAGTATAGCCCTGGGGTCTCTGGACAGGAGAGCCACCAGCCTAGCAGGGTCCTAGTAGGACCCTGACGGACCCACCACCACAAAATGCAAAAAACATCACCACCTCGTGAATGTCCAGATTATGTGGTTACAAGGAGGGAACTCAGACTGCTGATCTTTCCACTGCAACCTAGTAAGGGCTTACCACACAAATAATGCTGTAGATTTGCAAGCAATACTGAAACACTATACTTCCCAGTACAGGGAATGCCCCCGTGTCTTCTACTAGGGCAGTTCAGCTCTTACTACGTCTTTGCAGTGCCCTGCTGCCTCTAAACCCCCAAGATTCAGTGCAAAATTATTCAGACAGAATACCCAACCAATACAAAATATGAGCACCTCCCCGAAGTGACATTACAAATTGGCATGGCTGAAGCACAGCTATGCCACCAAAATGCAAGTCACATGCCATGTGTGCTGTTAATCCAATAAAACACATGCTGAATATTGCCTGCAGGAAGAGTCAGCCTTCAAGGACAGCCCAACAAAGGCTGAAGAGTTTATACGGAGGTAAAATGTAAACGCTCGTGCCACACTATTGCCCATTAGTAGATGGTACTATCTTCATGTTTCTTCCCTCCCTCCCTAATTGACTTGCAAGGATTTATCAGGAATCAGTCAATTCCTCATCTATGCTTCAATATAATGCTGATATAGTTTATGTACCAGGAAAACTGTACTAGTTCTCCAGAACAAAGACTCCAGTTCAAGTAACAGTGCACAGCACAATTGATTCATTCACTGTTCATCTATGGAGGCTATGGAGATGAACTGAATTTTCAGTTTAAAACAAAAATGAGGTAGCAAGAATAAGAATATAATAATATATTGCATACTTTTAGTTATCTTATACTCTATACTCGGTAAAGAAATGTGTTTTAGCAAAAGTTGATAGCAATTGCTTAGAGTATCATATCCCATACCCAAATGGGAACAAGTTTTGGAAGGGGAAGATGTAAAGCATGGAATGAAAAGTCTTGATGGAAGATCCTCAACAAAAGTCTGACGTTTGGTTCAGGTTTTCTTGGTTTTCTTTTTCATAATAAAGTTGGGAAAACAAAACAAAACAAAACAAAACAAAAAACAGTATCCCTCCCACCAAACTACATGTAACAATAATGAATATAACAAAACTCAAAATTTAAGACCAGCAATAAAACAAAACCAAATACTTGGCTTGGCACAGGAGTGCTGAGTTTGGATGCTGTGGTATCCACAGGCTTTGTCTCAGGCTGTTCAGCAAAGCTGCTGCTTGCACTGTTCAAACATTTTTGTTGCAGGTTTCCTTAAACAGTGACCAAAGCTTTAAAAAAAAAAAAAAGAAAAAAAGAAAAAAAAAAAGGTTGTAATGGCTTTGGACACCTAGTTAAGCGGCCTGTTTCCCAAAAGTGCTGATGACCCAGGAGCTCCTATTCACTTCAAAGCATAGGATTTGGGAATGTTTGTTGCTTTAAGATTTATGGTCTCTCTACATCCTAACTGAGAGATTCAAGAAATTACAACTAGTAGCTCATCTCCATTAAAATTAGAAAGAAGTGCTAGACTGATTTGTGGCATCTATTCCAGAGGCCAACACGTTCATGCCTTCACAGACCCTGCAAGTGGAATAACTAGTGTGAAGAAATGAAGATACCACAGAGAACACTTTGCTAAGGGTAAACAGGGCAATTCACTGCAAAATGCAAGAGCTGACAGAAACAGCCACAGCAAATGACAGAGAGGAGAGGTGAGAGCTTTCTGCCTGCAAGCTAGTACTAAATGAACACAATATCGCTCAGATCACTGCTCTGACTATATTCCTATCAGCGAGACAGTTTCACAAGATTTTGTAAACACAGAATCACAAGCTGGGCAATAACAACCCAAGACAGCATGTGGAAAGTCATATCTAAATGAAATAATACCATGAGGAACGAAAACTTCTATGCAGGACTGTTCCTGAGTTATTACTGAAAATGAGACGTGCTTAACAGTGAACATTTTGGAAGACTTTCTCCTCTTCTGAGGAAAAAAGTAGCAACTACTAAGGAGTAAGAGTCCATAAAAGGATGCCAGTGTTAGCAACTTGAGTGACAGACAGGAAGGAGATTTCCACAATTGGCATTTGGTGAATTGCAAGCTATAAAAACTGTTTGGAGTTTGCTGGGTTGTCTGCGGTTTCTGGGCACAGCAGTTTAATTCTGTCTGTTACTAAAAGATCTTATTTTATTTAAAAAGATTTATTTCAGAATTTCTTCATATATCATATTAGAGGAAGAACAGGGAACAAATCCAAACTTCTTACTCTTAGTAGGTTACATTTTCAGTGACTGCATGATAACTAGAAAGGTGTTTTTATCATCTCATATGTCTTTGCATCTATCATTGGAAAAAAATAGTTATCTACTATTGTAGTTACTGTTACAAACTGCCTTCCTTCCCTTTGGCCTGCTTTATTCTGCTTTTATTGTACTCAGTGTTATACACAATGATTTTTGTGCTTTTAAATCTGCTTAGTCTTTATTATTGTGCATAAATGGCTGAAACTTGTATGCATCTATGCTGAAGTCTAACCTCAATAATCTAGGCCCTCAGTGCTGATTTGTCCATTTTAGCAGAACTGAAAGGAAATCCTTTCCTGTGCCAAAAGAAGGATAGGTAGTACGTCTAAAGCATTGCAGGCAGTCATATCTGAAGTTTGTGTCTGTTTGAAAGGAGTGCATCTGCGAGGAGTGCGTTTAGACTAGGATGAAAGCTTTCAGGGCAAAACATAAGTAAAGTCTTTTTGAAAGCAAACTCCTTCTCCTAATTCAAAGTCTTTCATATATCTGATGAGGTAAAGGTAGGGAAGAGATTTGTTCTTTCTCTTCTTGTAGCACTAAGTCATATTGTTAGAACAGATGGAAATCTTGAGAGATACAAATAAATTTTTAGGGCTTAATATTTAGGCACTAGAAGACATGGTAAAAAAAAATCTGCTTTCTTTGTTGTTCTTATTTATGACAATGTTCAGTGGTCTGAATCAGAGGAAAACTCTTCTAAGTACAAGTGTCGCTGCTCTGTTCTGTTGAAGGAAGCACCCTTTGACAACATTAGCTCTGCTGAACTAATGGCTCTACAAAGGCATTTTTTGACATCTGCCTTCAAACTGTGTCTCTTAATCAGATTTCTCAGTCTTTCTCATAGTCTTTGACTATGTTGTTTCTTGTAACAAACAGACTTTCCAACAGAGTTCCCTAGCTCGAAAAATGTATTAATTTCTGGTAATAGAAAGCAATAAAAATCGGCTGCCACCTTCGTGTTATGTTACCCTCTCCCCCAACATCCTCATATCCCCCAGCTTCATACCTTTTTTCTTTTTTGCTGTTCATGATTTTGTCTGAGCCTAAAATCAGACATTTGAATCTGAACTCCGTTTTTGAACTTCTTTACTCAGCAAGTCTCGGTAGCACACATACTTAGCATTCCTCCACCTACAGAGATTATTATGCATTATAAAGTGGTGTTGGGAAAAAAAAAAAAGTCTTATCAACTAATTTATGCTTGGCAGGTCTTTTGTTAAATACTCATATGTCAATAAAACATGAAATATATATATATAACCTGGATAGATGAAAGATAAGAGAGAGAACGGAAGGAACCTGACTTGTTTTGCAAGTTTTAAATTATAAAAGCCCTTTGAATTGTCATTTCACATGCTTGCTTCATTGTGTCTTTAAAAGGGAAGAGACAGACTGATCTTCGATATATATCTAAGAAATTTATCTGCTTTATATTGTTAAAAGAAACTAGTTAATATAACAAAGAAGGTAAGGCATAACTTTTCTTTCCTTGCAGTGTATGGGGTTCTTAGGAGCAGGTATGTACTAACACTTCCATTTAATACATCTACTGGTTGGCTAAATTGGAAATTGAGATGTTCTGAATGTTCTGGGCACAGATCAATTGAATAGAAGCCAAAATACCTCATACAGAATAGTTTACAAAGACAGATATCAAAGTTACACACCAGTAGTAACTGCTGGAAGGTAATGTCTATAGTGATGGTGGTTTTCTCCTGAGGAAAAGGGAAGACACTAGTGCATAATTCATTTAGTCCATGAACTCTTTCCCTTCCCCAATTTCTGGAAGCCTCTTTTCTCTAGACTCAACTAGAAAGAACTTAGGTGGCTTTTCTTTTTTAAGTGGTGACTGCTAGCTTGTACACACTATTTTCTGTATATTTTCAAACTCCATAATATTAGTTAATCATAAATATCTATGTATCTATAACTATCTAGTATCTATAACTAAAAATATCAGCAAGTAAAATTTTATGTTCTATGCTACTGGCAACTACAGCAATTCCCCAGCAGATGGCAACATTGATCTGGCTTTGATTTACTAACACTTACCCACCTAGCCGGGAAGACTTACCCGCAGGAACAGAACTTCACTCCTTTAAGCTTCAGACACATGCATGCCTTCAAGCCCACTTTCACTACAGATATATATATATATATATATACATACATATATACACATATATAACCTTCTACGACAAGGTGACAAGCTCAGTGGATGAGGGGAAGGCTGTGGATGTGGTCTACCTAGACTTCAGTAAGGCTTTTGAC
>VXAL01006007.1:809751-825154 GCA_013399475.1 Chauna torquata | reverse complement strand
CCCTCACTACAAGAAGGACATTGAGGTCCTGGAGCGTGTCCAAGGAAGGGCAATGAAGCTGGTGAGGGGTCTGGAGAACAAGTCTTCTGAGGAGCAGCTGAGGGAGCTGGGGTTGTTTAGCCTGGAGAAAAGGAGGCTCAGGGGAGACCTTATCGCTTTATACAACTACCTGAAAGGAGGCTGTAGCGAGGTGGGGATCGGTCTCTTCTCCCAAGGAACAAGCAGTAATACAAGAGGAAGTGGCCTCAAGTTGTGCCAGGGGAGGTTTAGGTTGGATATTAGGAAAAATTTCTTCACTGAAAGGGTTGTGAAGCATTGGAACAGGCTGCCCAGGAAAGTGGTTGAGTCACTATCCCTGGAGGTCTTCAAAAAACATTTGGATTCAGAGCTTAGTGACATGGTTTAGTGGTGGACTTGGCAGTGCTAGGTTAAAGGTTGGACTAGATGATCTTGGAGGTCTTTTCCAATCTAGATGATGCTATGATTCTATTCTATGATCTTTTGAGCAAAGCTTATGTTTTGTTTCTACATGCTGTCCGAGTCTCTGCGAGTTTGGATTACTAACTGCCTTACTATATGTGTTCCTGTACGTCACACATCCCCAAAGCAGGTATACAGAGAAGTGATTACAGCTACCTAATATGCTAAATAACAATGTGTACTCAGAGATACAGTACAAGAAGGAAAAGAAAAGCCATAGGACTTAGCTTTCTGAAAGAAAAGTAGATTCAAACTTTCAATAGAATGAAAAGTGTCTTTTCAATTGTGTACAATTACAATCTCTGTCTCTGCGTGCAATTGTTATGCAAACTCAATGACTGTACTTGAACTAAAGGCAATTCTCTTCTAGTTATCAGCAATGCTTGAGCTGAGACACAAGGAAGACAGCCCCTGATTTCCCATTGCACTCTGCTAGAGGAAATGCTAGAGGTAAGTATTATCTGTAAGAAGATAGTAAGAGAACATCCCACAACACTGACTACAAAAGGTTTTTAAAAAAGTCTTCTTACACACCATTATTTGCATATGTCATTATGCAAAAAAATACTGATGAATACCGTCCCTCTAACGTTTAGGTTAACCAAGGTGAGCGATTGTTTGATGCACAGGTGAATACTCTATACTAAAAATGGCCAAATAACTCCCTGCTAGCCTTCCTGTGCAGACTGTCATCTGCTAGCTGTTGAAAATAATGAGTGCCGCAGCACAGTAATAGCAAGATACCACACCTAAAGATCTTATCTCATTTCCCTTAGTCTTAGTATGTATGCACAACAGGAGGGTTCTTTTTGAAGACTATCTTCAACGTTAGGCTATGTGGTCCAATTTTTCTCTTGCCCACACAGAGATAAAGAATAAAAGATAAACAAATGAACTGAAGAAACAGGTAAAATAATCACAATAAATTTTACCAGAGGTAAAATAAACCACAACCACCAGTGATACAAGAATCAGTTCTCTTACCAGCTAAACCAAGGAATTACTTTGGCACTCCATCAAAAGAGAAACTCCCTTTGCAGCTGGGTACTACACAGGGAGGTCCAGCCCTTGGGCAGCTGAGCTGTTTCACTGCTAATTAGAAATCTTTAAATCCAGTAGTGTCAGTTACCTGACAACCTGCTGTAATGGCATTACATCATCCATCAGGTCTTGCTTCATCACACCTTCCCTGTCTTCCTCCCTACATGCTGATTTGCTGTTAAGTCTTCTCTTTGTTGTCTTTGACAGCCCCCTTCTGCTTGTGGTAATTCTGTACAAAGAGAAATCAGTGTCAGAAAACAGAGGCCATACAATTGTGGCAATGAATACACACTGCTCTTTTGGTGATGCTTGTCTTTGCCCATATACGGTTCAGAACTTTGATAAAACACGTGTAATTCATGCATCTGTTTGAGTATGTAGGTTTAATTCATAAATGCTTTTCATTTTGCTACTATTAAGCAATAACCCAGGCTAACAAACTATTTCAAAGTATAAAGAACTAGTGTCAACGCTGTATCTAAGGCTTTTAGTAACTGACCTCAACATGCCTGGTGGGTTTGTACCCCTAGGTACAATTTCAGTAGATAACCAGAATGATGCTAGAATATATCTGTCCTTTAACATACCTTCCCATGGTACGCACACCTCAAAAACCAACAGCCTGCTTCTGCTTCTCAGATATCTCCAGTAAATTGGAGCTGAAATTGTACATACTTGTGAACCAGTTAACTCTCACCAGACATTCTCTTCTACTGTACAGAACAGAGTTTTACTGCCCAAATCCTGCAGGCTGCACCAGTAAACCACAAATATTTCCTCCTACACAATTTATAAATCCTGCTGAAATGCAGGGCCTCTCATGCCATGTGCGATGCTATAGTATATTAGGGACATGATGCAGGCAGGCAGATATGACACAGGACCTGCAGGATGTGGGAAAAAGCTGGATTTCTGGAGGGATATCCTGTGGCAGTAAAACAGCACTGGTTGCTCACATGTAGGCAAAAATTGCTCAAGACTGTGATACAAGAAGTAAACTACATTAGTTGGTTGAATGCACATTGCACATTTTGAAAAATCTAGAATTTTACTGGGATGTCAAGGAATGGAAGCATTTCTTAGATTACATGAAAAATTTAAAACATGAGTTTTAAAAAATGTTTCATCAATGTCTTGCTAAGACCAGACTACTCTGGAAGAGCGGCACTACCTGACTGAATGAGTTGGCTGTCAAACTTTCTCTAAGCTTTAGAAAACGGAAAGCATCCGAGGTGAGCACAATACGCAGGTTCAGGATAAGACCCTGACAAGCTCTGAGTTTTGACAACTACATTGGAATTGATTGTTTAAAGGCATGAGCGCAAAACAAGTCAGCTCTTTGTGCGGCTCAGATCTCAGCTCTGGCTTGAGGAACTAAAGTGCTCAAGTACCACGTACAGGAAAATTTGATGCGATTTAGTGAATTCTATCAGTGATGTGTTATTTTTTCGTGGTTTATTTTAAACTACCAACTGCTCAGCATCCAACTTTGGCTCAGCTGGATACTTTCCAGGGCTCACTAAATTTTTAAATGTCATTCTGAGAAGCAGATTCTTCAGAAAGCAATCCTGTCTTCCCAAATCATAAAAGTCATAGCTTTTGTGGCAATGCTTCCAGGGCGGTGCAAGCTCCCACACCAGTGGTCGAGAGGCAACGCAAGCCAGTTAAGAACATGTACATGCCCCTAGCAAATGCTATGTGAGACTAAGTCTGAACACACCTTTCAAGTTTGCAGGAGAAGGAAGTCTGCAAAGAAAATAGTTGCCATCTCACGGGAATACCTGTCATTACTGAAAATATTTCTGTGCAACTTTGCTTCTTCCTTGGCTCACTGGTACAAACTGTTGCTATGAAATCTCAAGAATGCCAGTGACTGACTTTGAAAGTCAATGCATATCTGATGTGTATCTAATAAGCAGCAAAAGGAAGCAGATACGACAAGTAAAAAGACAGTAAAATAAAAATGACTGACATACAAAAAAGAAACTTTGTTTTGTTTCAAAACAAAACAGAACACCAAGAAAAAACACCACTACTTCCTCCTCCTGCTTATTTGCAAAATCCATCTCTTTGGCTAATCACCAAAGTACCGCTCAATAGGCACATTGCTCACAGTGGGGAGAATCCTGCTTGCATTGTAAGTAATCCTTTGCTACCAAGGACACGAGCAAACATGCATAATCCTGGCTGTTCCCACCCTGCAGAAAGGTCTGCAGGCACCCACTGAGTTGAGATGAGAATGCAGCCTTGGCACAGCACCTTGCAGCTCTCACCCCCTAAGGACTAGGCAGTAACAGTGCCTGGAGTGAAGAAACACACCAACCATACCTTATGGCATCGAGAGCATTTTGTAAGTTAGAGAAGCTAAAGAGAGAAACTTAAAATGAGTAGTGATAATTCCACCCATGCCTGCTCTGATTTTTAAATCCAACATTTGAAGGGTTCTGAGCAGTGAAGCAAAGCAAACCTTTACAGTCCTATCAAAAGCAGTGAATTGAATAAGCACCGACTACACTATGGATTCAGATGGATGTACTCCCACACCAAGTTAATGTCGAATGACACAGGGATCTCCTGCCCCAAAAAAGAAGAGACGGATGGATGGTGCGAGTAGTCATGTTCTTCAGAGGCAAGAAGATCCCACTGAGAACCACATGGACAGATTTATGAGAGAGAACTGGAACAGTGCCATGGGCTGAGGTACTTTTTGTTCTTTTGTGCCATGTCTCTAAGCACCTGCCTACTCTTCTTCATGTCAACCATATTTTTCTATTTCCCTCTTGCAGCAATACCCTGATGATATCTCATTTGCCTCTTCCCGCACAGAGGTTCCCAGCAGTACCATTCTGAGACAATTCTGTAAGCTTCTTGGAGCTGAGTTCACATCTCAGCGTCTACACTGGACACTGTTAAAATGTCAGACATATAGATTACTTTAGATGAAAAGGGACTGTTGTGAGTCTGTGGCCATTCACCTATTCCCTGTCAACACAGTTCTGAAGTTTATTCCTGATTCAACATCAAAGGGGATTGAAAACTACATAGTGCTGCAAAAGTGCAGAAAGCTAAACAAAAACAATTAAAACCAACATGAGAAAACTTTCTGGACCAAGACAGTGTAAGGTTCCTTTTAAGCTTGTGCAACTCAACTCAACTCTCCACCTACAATGCTTAAGATTTTGCATGTGACATGTCCTTTACCATGTTTCCATACCTCCTGCAGCACCAGCTGAGGGGAATTTGGTCTCAAAACAGGTGAGCAACAAATCAACAGATGTTTGTTGAAAGAAAAGGAAGTAACATAAGCAATACAAGGCTGACATCACATAAAGGTGAGTTATACTGTGTAGCATCCTGGCACGTACACCAGGAAAAACAGAAAAGGTATTCAGAAGATGAATAATCTTCAGAAGATGAATAATATGTTAAGATACCTGTCCTCCCTTTACATGATCCAAATTTTGCCCCGAGTAAACACGATTGCTGAGAAATCTCTGTAAATGCACTCTTAAATCCAAGTATGAATCTGCCCGATGGCGTGCGAATGTTCTTTCTGATTAGTTATGTGTTGAATTATTTGCCTGCTGTACATAAGATACTATGCTGAATCCACACAAACTAACACTGCCTTGTGTCAACACTGTTTCATTCTCCTGTGTTAGGTGATATGCTGTCTACCTTTTCTAAAGTATTTAAACAAAGCCCCATAGAAAGTACACATTAGAGTCCTAACCTCAGTACTTTATCATTTTCCCCCACACAAAAAGGTTAAACACACATTTTTGGTGTCCAAAACCACCTGAATCACAACACATATAAATTAAGGGCCTGAATCCACAGAAGTCAAAAAGAGGTATACACTTAAATTGAGGCAACACTTGGCACTGCCCCATCTAGTATTTACGGCATTCAGTTCACAGACTGGTATTCACAAGGCCAAGTCAGAAACCAAAACCCACATCAACAGTGCTTCACAGAGCCTGAGGCTTAGCTTCTGGAGATGTGCCCTCTCACAGGTACATAGACAGTTCTCATGCCCTGATTGTAGAGTGGAAAAAAGTAATCCTAAAGTAACGAAGAAGTACCTAAGAAGAATGTTGCTCAAATCTGCACTCGGATGTTTCACTACAAATCCTGATTTAACTATCTGTAAGAGCCCGTGTTCCCTCATAAACAGAAGCATTGCTGTGTCATCTCTGATGGTGAAAGCTGTCCTACAAAATGGCAAACTTTGTTTAACAGGCTAGTAGTAGTTAATTCACTCCCTCCGCATGAAGGAGTACAAGCTCACATCCCTCTGCCTTCCAGATGAGCAATGTAACAACCAGGCTGTTGACTAAACTCCATGAGAATATTTTACGTCCCTGAGTTTATAAGGCAAGGCAAAGAGGACACATAAGGCTACAACTTTTGCCTAAGACAAGGGTATGAACCAAGCAGAGAGGAATCCTACTTTTCATTTGCTTCTAAAACTGTGTGGTTTCTCTTTTAATTACAGTAATCTGACAAGAAAGAGTATTCCACAAACAAGTTTCACTCTTCCAAATCCTAGTCTCCTACCTCCGCATGAACACGCAGTTGCCCTTGAAAATGTAAAAGCTGCTTTGGAAACTGGAGCTCCACAAGTCAGGCCACAGTTTCACAGAAAAAGTATTTACTACTCACAGACAAGCAATAAAAATGCCCCTTAGGCAACTGTTCAAACTGTGAAAAGAGACCGAGTCACAAGATCTTTATTTGTTCCCTTTACACACACAGATTCCTCAGCAGACGAAATACAAGAAAGACCCTATTAGCATGCTCAGGAAGCAAAAGCTCGGGTTTGCCGGCCTTTTACCAGGCAACACGGTCAACATCAAGCAGCACATGTCAACATCACCAAACAGGCTGCATAATTAGATGGGGTTTTGGAATTTTCCATTCACTGGTGCAGGGAACTGTTGTAAAAACCATCATGGCAAAGTGTAACAAACTCCTAGGAAGGTAATTAGGCTGCATAAGGAAGAGCAGATCCTAAACCTTAAGTGAAGCTGAGATCACTTAGAAAAAGCCTACGTGAGTACATAAGTAAGAGGGACGGATGAATTACTGAGGACCTAACTTTGTGTGCGTGACCTCTCAATTGCAGTGTGCATGTGTGTATAACTTCCTAGGTCACTCTTTTCAAAAAGGAAAAAGTGAATGCCGACCTTCCTCCCAGCTTCTCAAAGAAATGACACCGTGTGTGCATTGCATTGCCTCCTACACCAGCTGCCAGCAAGAGTGGCACTGTTTGGGTGCCAACGCAGACCTGACTGAAGGAAGTGGCTCTGTCTGCAGTGCCAGGTTGTCACTTGCTACCTGAGTCAACCATGGGAGGAGCAGACCATTTACTTTTGGATTTCACAGAGGTTTGCCAGCTCTCTCAACACAGTCCCCACTTCTGCCAGCTTGAGCTCCAGGTGTCTCTCCTCCTGGCTGAGCCTTTCTGTCCCTTCAGCCTGGCTCTGACCTGACTCTGCCATTTTCCCAGGTGTCTGAGGACAGTTTCCCTTTCCCCAGATCTGTTACCTCCAGCTCTAGCTCTTGTTGTGTTTTAGTCCAAAGCAGAGGCGACAGAGGCTGGCAGAGTACTGCAGTTTAGGAGTGGCTGTTCCTGCTGCCATGTCCTACCTCCTCGTCCCAGGAGGCAGCTGTGGCTGCTAATGAAGTTCTGCTCCGCTCTTTAAGTCCTCATTTTAAACACAGTTCAGGCAGAAGAAGTCTTCAGAAAAAATAACTTTCAAATCAACAAAGCCTTTGAGAGAGTGTGCAAAGTAACACATCATTTGACCAAATACAGATAACTTTTCCTCACAAAAAAAAGGGCTGTTATTGGACACAAAGGCAAAGAGTTAAATATCAAGTCATCGCTGCAAAGCATGGAGAAGTTGCAGTGAGTACACTGAAAGAGGTGCACTTTTTTGTTCTTCTCCAGTTTTAATTGAGTGTAATTGAACATTTTTCACTGCAATTTCAAAAACATATGCTTTCACCTGATGCACATACTTGGAATAGAATTTCATTTGCTCTGGAGGTGGTTTAATGGTTAAAAAATGGCACCAGGCTCTGAGAGACATCATGCAGTCCAAAATACAGAAAATAGTTCACTCTCTTGTACTTTAATCTCGATAATAGCACAACTAGTCAATGCTGCAGCACTAATGTTTGGCAATAACCACAACCAACTGCCATGACAGAAATACATTAGACAGAAGAGAGCGAGCTGCTGGTCTCATGTAAATTTAATGTCAGAATATGTTATCTGTGACTGCACTTCACAACTAAGCGTCCCTTTGTGTGGAAGATAAAATGCTCTGATTTACAGCACAATAAATGTTTGCTAAATGCCTTGATTGCCCTCTCTTCTTTCAAATTGGCACTTTTTTAGCTTACAGAGTGTGCCATACAGGGCAGATCATTTTTTCCTAATTTATTATTGACACGTTAAAAATCTGCATTCTACTAATATTTCTTTGAATAAGAACAGTGTCTGCTTTACCTCTGCTTTCAGTGATGAGCAGCCACATTCATCTCCTTGTTACTATGGCAATATTACGTAGGAGGAACAGAAACAGACTGATGCTTTTATCTTCTGCCTTCGTACTCAGAATATACTCTCTTCCCCCCTCTTTATTTTTGAACAAAACAGCCACAAAGGGGGATGTGAATCATTCAGAGAATCAAAACAAAGGTTATTTTATTAACTTTGTGGTTATATTAACTGAAGATATATTTCAAGGCTATGAAAGATACATAAACACCCAAGACCTTAAGATATGATCTCGTAAACAAAGTATTTTTTTTATTTTAACAAAAAAAATGAAGCACTAGTGACCCACTCGGCTTTCTTCTCAAGCAAAACTGAACCCCTTGGCTGTCAAGCAGTACCCAGGCAATGATGAATGCATCATACAACTTGCTGTTTCCCCTGGAAACAACTTAAACAGTTAATTTAGGAACATTTGTGAGTGTCAGGTGGGATGAAATCCACCTTTTTATATGACCCCGTCTAAAAGGCAATGGAAATAGGCTGTTGTATGACACCTCGTCTGTATCCATTTGCTTCTAACTAGCAGTGGTTTAAAGAAAAAAAAAGGGTGGAATGCAGAGGACAAAAAGTGGAATGCAAACTCTGGGTGGTCAATGCAGTATGAGCAAAGTGTTCAGTCATGCTGGTTATAATCAGGAGATTGAGAGCAAAACATCTCACTTGCATCGACTCAGCTGCCTGCAGAAACTCTCCCTGGTTGTATCAGTCAAAGCAGACCGAACGAGCGAAGATCTCCAGCTCACTGGCCAAGCTCATTCTGAATGCCTGGGTTAGGGATCAGTCACATTAAGCAGCTCAGCCAGCTGAGCAGAGGGGGAGAACTTTGCCACAGCTGGGTATCAGCCAGTGGTGGCACAGCTGTCTGCAGACCAGGGCTGCTATGCCCCTCCTGTTCCATTTAAAAGGTGTATTAATCCACCAGGGTTAGTGATACAGTTATTGTCTGCAATTTCTTTCTGATTCTTCACTCTGAAACTGTGAAAGAGAACAGAAAAATAATAGGATTTTTTTTCCCCAAAAAATCAACTCTTCAAACTCAAGAAAGGTATGTTTTAGGACTTGTTATGTTGCAAAAGAACACTAGCACATTTCTTCAGTCATTTATTCAGATGAGAATCATTTGCCAGATGACTTTTGTAGTCCTTGATTCTACTTCCCTGTCAGTATTGCCTTAGACAACTTATTTTTCTTTCTCCTTTGACCCAAGAAGTCTGTGGTTTTGAAATCTACACGCTCTTAATGTATGTTCCTGTAGCTTTCAGCTTTGGTGTTTTTTTGTTTGTTTCTTTGATTCTTTGTTTTAATAATTTGCAAGTGGAGGTAAGATATTGCTGATCACTATGTTCAAGCCTATGGAACATTGGCTTACTCTTCTTTCTGAAATTTCATGAAACCTTCAGAAGTAACCCACAAATTCCAAGTAATCCACAAACTGCAAGATTTTTAATTCCTGCTGGTATACAAACCAGAGTTTATTTTGCCATTTTGCTGTCAATAAATGAAAGGCAAGGCATTTCCCCTGGGAGCATAGGGAAACACTGTAGAGACACATGTTTTTTAAGAACACCAGACTGGAAAAGAAAAGAAAAAAGAAAAGAGAAGAAAACAAAAGAAGAGAAAAGAGGAGAGAAAAGAGGAGAGAAAAGAGGAGAGAAAAGAGGAGAGAAAAGAGGAGAAGAGAAAAGAAAAAAGAAAAGAGAAGAAAACAAAAGAAGAGAAAAGAGGAGAAGAGAAAAGAGGAGAAGAGAAAAGAGGAGAGAAAAGAGGAGAAGAGAAAAGAAGAGAAAAGAAAAAAGAAAAGAAAATAGACACCACCTCAGCTTTCAGTATGACCCACAACAAGGTTAGCAGTAGGAATTGAGTGCCATAGTCTCCACAAAAAACTTTCCCATACATGCCAGGAAGCAAAAAGTAGTCCAAAAGGTATTGTTAGCACCAACAAAAATTCAGTATTTGCTATTCCACAGTAATTCCTAGCCTCTGCAATACAGCCACCTTTAAAGACACCATAGTGATCACTAACAGTAACTGGGTCAGAGTATTTCCCCTTTTGACAGCAGCCTATTGTAAGCTCAGTGGAAAAAACTAGGAGGCCATGAGATTGAAAGTGACAGACTAGTGTTTTTTCTTCCATTTGTAATTTACAGGAATCACATGCTAATGGCACCTTGTGTATTATCCTCCAGATACCTCTGCCAAGCATCTACCCTAGAGTCGCCTGCATAAAGTCATTTTCTCAAAACTAAAATCAGCTCAGTGACTACCTATGAACTGAAAAAAATCATTCTTGCATAGAACATATGGTTGCATACAGTACCAGTACAAAATACCATCATTTTGTATTTAACACCAGCTCATCACAACGAGCCTTTTTAATGTTGGTACAGGGCATTTGTGCCTGTCCTGAGAAGAGACTGCAGTCATCCCAAACTAACGTGGAGGAAGCACATTAATGTGTACCGCGGAGCACCGGCGGTACCGCGCTGACAGGGGCGACCCAGCCAACCGAGCCGACGTTAAAAAAATTGCGATGTCCAGAACCACTACGACTTGCCCTCTTCGGTGCTGCCTCAAGGCTCTCTACACCGCGGAGGGAGCAGTCACAGCTTTCTGAACTAACCTGCAGCACCGGGGCCGGTTTGGTGGCCGCAAACCACGGAGCAGCCCTGTCACCTTGGCGGGTGGACGAAGCAGCAGCGCAGGCCTCGGCGTCCCTCGGGGCCGCCTGCCCCAGGCTGTGGGGCGGTGGGACAGACCCCGCTCCGAGGCGCTGCCCGCTGGCAGCACAGGCCCCCGGGGCCACACTTGCAGCTCCGCAGTGTGCGTCGCGCCGGGCACGGGCTGCCTCGGTGCGCGCAGCCACCCCGGCGCTGGAGTGCACGCTCTTGGCGGCGGCCGCGCGAACACCTGCACGACGCCTTAGGTGCCTACACGGGCCTCACGTGCAGCCTGTGACGCTGCAAGCAGCCACCAAGGGCACAGGCTGCTGCGTCGCCACCACAGGATGGGACAGCTTGTCGCGCAGATCTCTCTTCGCAGCACCGCTGGAGGGGGCTGATAAAATACAAAGTACAGAGCTGGTTCATTAAGGGTGGTATTTCACTCTGTATAAATGAATTCGCAACAGATAAACGTTACTCAGCCCTTTCATTTGTTTTATTTTTATGTTAAAAAAAAAAAAACAAAACCATTTTCTTTTTCCTTTTCATTCACTCAGCTCTCAGAAGTGCGTTGACAGGAAAGATGATGAAACCACAGTCAGAGTGCTGAAAGCTGAACATCGGGGGACCCTCCCTCACTAGTTCATTTAACCACCACATAAAGCTAACGTGGGGACTGCAAATCATTCCTGAAGATTTTACAGAGCTAGCACCGCCACGTGACAGGTGGGCCCTCACAGTAAGAATGACCTAAGGTCATTATCCCACACCTTCTTGCAAAACACACAGTGGATTTTCTTGGTATCTTCAGTTTTGCAAAAAGAGAACAAACAAGAAAACTTCAAACCATTCCAGAGCTCTCAAGTCTCTGTCATACATTGTAAAGAAGGGGAAATTTTGACTTAAAAAATGTCGTTCCACCTTTCAGTAAAATTAAAAAATGTAATGAAAGATGAAAAGACCATATTTCATTGTTTATGGGCTCATCTTTCTGCTGTCATGGGGAACCAGCTTCCTTCTCTGGAAGAAGCTCCTCGCCCACACTGCACCTATTCTGCTGGCTTGCTCCCGAAGCTGTGTTGGGCGTAGATCCAGATGAGAGTCCAGCAGCTGAGCAGCCCTGCTACAGGCATGAATTCATTCAGTGTCACAACGTTTTCCCCATATTCTTAGAAGCAGCAACAGCCATCCATAAATAACAAACTACCAGCACTATTTCATGATACTATTGCTGCAGGTATTCCTCACTGGGAAGGGAAAAGAAACATATCTTTCCCTTGGAGGCCAGGTACTGAGCTGCTGTAACTTGGATGCTGACTGAGCTAAGCAGAAATTATAGGTAATCAGCAACACTTCAGACTTGCCTTGTTGTACAGATGTCAGCTGGAAACCTGAACATTCCTATAATTGCTTGTTGCAAAGTGGTGAGTTCTCTTTCAGGAGGTATCAAAGCAAAACCTTCTCAAAAGCTCTTCCTCTCTTTACAAAACCACCATTTAGGAGAGTCTTAAGAGAGGAAATAGAATGTGCTTATAAGTACATCACAAAAACAAACAAACAAAAAAAAACCAGCCAACCAACCAACCAACCCAAAACAACAAAAACAAACAAAAGAACAAACAAAAAAAAACCACCAACCCCAAAAAGCAACCTCTCTTAGCTACCCCCAGACTGGAAGGAGAGTTGCTGCCTAAGAAAGCAGCCATCCCACCAGTCCCCTCAGGAAGGCAGCCGCCGAGCACTCCCGCATCCCCGCACTGGGACCCGTCAGGCACCGCTGTCGGTGGCGAGCGAGGCTGCCGAGCAGCTCAGCAGGACTGCGGCCCGGCTGGGCTTCAAGAGGCCTTCTGGCGAGGAAGCGCACAAAGGAGGCTGGGCAGCAGTGTGGCAGCCCCTCAGTTCGGAGAAGAAAGGAGGCACCGAATTGTCAGCGGGGTGAGGAAGAGTCAACGCGGGCAGAACCTGGCAGAAAACTGAGCGATGCTCAGGGGTGAGGTCGCTCTGTTAGAGAAGCATGGGGATCACCTGCCCCTAGCTTCTCCAGGCTTGCTCACACCAGCAGAAAGCCCAACACCATTTATTAGTTACCTGAAAAAGTGGAGGCATGGAGCATGTTTTTTTTTTTTTTTTTTCCGCTGTAAATCACATTGACATGTTTGGAGGAAGAAGGGAACCTATCTACCCTGAAGCAAGTATCGATTACCTCAAACACCCGTGGCACCAGCCGATCATAACTCTCTCAGCAGCTAAAAGGGTTACTACGAGTTGGGGGTCTCAGGCTGAGGCGCCTTGCGGTATCTAACGTAGTGTAAGACCCAGCTGTACTGAACTCAGACTGCTTGTTGGTTCTTAGCGAAGCGCAGACCTATTCTCCTGAGCTCATCCAGTTCTTCCTCAGGTGGGAGAGGACTGGGACGGGATGAGCCAGGCATCGGGGCCTGACACTTCAAAGGACTCTTACTCTTTTAGGAAGAAAAGGAACTGTGGTTAGTTTGTGACATTGTGTCTATCAACACCTAACCTAAATAACGGACCTGAGATGGCAGTAGCTGGGTTGCAAAAAGGTGAGTGCAATGGTTTGAGGGTTTTCACCACTGTCAGTATCTTCACAACCATCTCTGTCTCTTGAAGCCTGCCACTGGGCTTATACATCTATTATCCCACATATTAATGAAGTAAGCAAGCAGTTTTATTATGTTAGATTTACCTGTGATTTTCAGGTACTAGAATCCCTCAGTTCTCTTTTAACTGGTAAAATACTCAGGTAAGCTACATGCAAAATTAACAGCAGTTGTTGTTAGTATGAAGCAAATAACTTCCTCTGTCTTTCCTAATATTGCTTACAAGATTTATGGACATTTCAGATGAAAATACTTACTGTTTATCATTTATCAGTAAAAGAAAGCAGAAAAGATAGTAAATACTAACACCAATAAATCTTGATGTTAGTGTTTAGCGAAGGAGGTACTGTTCCAAGCAGACGTTAGCTACATGACTCCAGAGAAGCCAGTGGCTCTCAATATCCAGTCCAAAATCAGAGCTGCTTATCCTGATCTCAGCATGAGTCCATTTCAGGCCCACTTCCAATTATCACACACAATGATACCCAGCACAAAAGATCCCAGCTGCATGCTTTCTGGCTATCTTTGTTCAAATTAATGCTTTAGAAAAGGCCTACCTGGGCAGTTCCCCAATTCTCAAATTATTCTTTCTAGCGTACTTCGAGCATTTTCCTTCTTTGCCAGACTTGGCTGCTCCCTTTTTTTCCCGTCACGCTATCAACAGTACTTACTGCTGTTGTGCATTCAAATTTATTGAATTTTCTGCCGCCCTTCATACTCTGAACAAAGCAGCTTTCAGCTTCACAAGCAAGCTTTTTGATACTTCAGCCTTCAATGAGTGAATCACTTTCCGTTCCGATTGGAGATACTGATTACATTGGGCATAAAAGCACTGAGCAGTTTTAAGGAACTTACTATTTGTCCAGGAGGCTCTTTATAAACTCACATTCCCCACAGAGATACAAGAGGCAAACTCAGCTACAGCTCAGCTACTGATGTTCTCCTCACTGCTAGAAGAGGGGAGAAAAGTGGGTCTGAGTCAATCCAGCAAAAATCAAATTTGGCATGAAATCTGCAATTAAGGCAGATCTGCTTGAAGATGTTACTGAAAATTGATGAATACAGCAGAACCGCATGCCAACTTGGTTAAAAAACGTGAAGATGCATGTGTTTCATAGCTAGCACTACAAATGACTCTACGTTTGCTTAACTAAAACAGAATTACTGTCCGTATGTTCTCATGCCCCATGTTATTTTTCTCTGGGCTTTTGAGCATAGTTGTTTTACATCTGTATTAGATTGGTTCGTTATTTTTTCGATGGCTGTATCAATGCATTTAATAATTTTCGAAGAATCTCCCCTGTCATTCCTGAGGCATTTTATGCAACCAGGCTACAAAAACGTTTATCTCGCACGACTTGATGGAACAGTCACCACAGTTACACATCATTTGGTGTAAACGACTTACAGCTAAATGAAATGTGTAATTTCCAATTCGCGGTACTAACCGGTGCTTCACTCTGCTAGATAAACTCGACGTAGCGGGCTCCTACATGCTCAAACATTAATCCGCACCACGTTTACCCTACCATAACAACCACTTGCATCTCGCTGTTGTTCTGAGGAGCTGGGTACCGAGCGGCAGGAAGCGGCTGGGGCAGCAACTCTGCGGCCATTTACCTACCGCCCGCTGCGCCCTCCTCCTCCTTCTCCCTCCCTCCCACCTCGCCCACGGCAGCTGGGCAGACCGGGGGTGTCTGATCAGCGGGCGGGCAAGTCGCGCAGCCCCGGCCCCGCTCCGGGCGCTGTCCGTCGGCAGGGGAGCGGCTCCCGGAGCTGCCCCGCCGCGCCCCCTCGTCCTCCTCCAGCCCCGGCCGCGCACCGCCCGCCGCCGGGCTCCTGAGCTCCTGCGGCTGCCGCAGCACAAAAGGCCTCGTTTATTCAAATAAATAAAAACGAGCTTTTATGTACAAATATACAGAACCGTCCCGCACGCCTTACAAGGGAGCCAGGAGTCTTAGCAAACAGGGCGGGCGTTCGCGCCCCGCTCCGCTCGCCGCCAGCGCCGGGAAGCTTCGCCGCGGCCGGGG
>VXAL01006007.1:789481-809058 GCA_013399475.1 Chauna torquata | reverse complement strand
GCGCCGGGGCTGCAGCCCCATGGCCAGAGCCGGACGAGCAGCCCCCAGGCGGCGGCGGCGGCTGCGGGCTCGGTGTGCGCCGCCAGCCGCTGCTCGCCCGCTCGCTAACCCGCCCCCCGCCCGCCCTTCGCCCGCCCCGGGAACACCCTGCCTCCCCTTCCCCGACGCCAACCCTCTGCCCACGACAAGCGGCCCCGGCGCTGCACCGCCTCCTCTCCCCGCACTCTCTGGCCCCGCGGCAGACTCGGTGCGTGCAACCGCAGCGATGGCGATCTTCAGTCATGCAAGGGTACCACGCAACTGCGAACTTCTGGCGTAGTCATACACAGCAAACAAAGATAACGGTGTGAAGGAGTGAGATGCTATGGAAGAACACAATGGGTGCTCAGCACACAGACGAAGAAAACTCATTAAACGTTCAGGAGAGAATAACAAGAAAACGCATGATAAAAGAGGCCAGTAGAGTGTATATCAGAGCATACCAGTACATGGATTTTTTTACTGTAATTCTTGAAACCATTCTATTGTGGTGGTCTAATACAAACTGTTAAGTGATGAGTATTAACTTTGTTCACCATGGTGTGTAACTCTGAATGACTAATACAGTGCTAATTAAAGATTCCAGGGAAGGTGAGCCTGTACAACAACTGGTGATTGATGGGTGAACTGCAGCACGCAACTGCCCAGTCCTGAAGCACCCCCTCGTGGGACGGGATCTCCCCAGTGGCAGCGATAGTCAACTGCCCCAGTAGGAAATGGCAACTGGGAAGAACAGCCACTTCCACGACAGCATCCACCAGGCACATCCTAGCTCATCTTCAGTGCAAACTGCCAGCTAAAAGAAACGGCAGATTCACTCAGGGGTCCAACAACAACCAAGGCTCGTACGGGGCACAGCCAGAGAGGCTGTGCTGCTGTCCGCCTGAACACCAAGCGCTACCAACAGGCTCAGGAGCCGACTGCAGGGTCTGGACTCCCAGCCCCTTAACCACCAGCAGGGAAGATGCCTCACTGGCACTTACTGTCACTAGCCTGCTAAGGTGCGGTGTGAGTGGCAGTTTAACTGCAAAATCCGCAGTCATCTTTTATACAGCTTCCCAAAAGATGTTATTTTGTGCAACACACACTGCGATTTAACAGGAATGCACTGCAATTTGTCTGTTTGGCCTGAACCCTGAACACTAAGTGTCAGTTCTTCCCCCCACCCCTTCCTGACAGCTCATATCTTTTCAACTCCCTTCTTTTCTTTCTGGAGTTGTGGAATTTAAGTCAGATTGAATAGTTTGTCTAAGTACTAACACAAAGAAGCTTTAGAGTCACTTCTGCAAACTCTAACCAAATTTGGATATAGCCATATACATACCCCCCCCCCTTTTTTTTTAAACACGTTTTCATATTTATTCAACTGTCATGCTGAAATTTTCAGCTCTCTATAGCCGATTCCTAAATAAAAAAATAGGTTAGGGTTTAGGCACCTTTAAAACTAATTTATTTCACAAATTCACTTATACATTATCCATAAGTTTTTAGTAAAAAGTATTTAAGTTTGATAGTAACAAAAATTGTTTAAAATATAATAAAATCAATAAGCTTTTAACAGAACTTTCACATACTTTCATTAAGCTTTCTCCATAAAGCACAAGTACAGACATTTCAAAGCAGCAGTTAATTATAACTTACCAAATCTTTACAATGTTTGTAAAACTCTGTCTTTGGAAAAGTGTGCAATGAATAATATACAGACATAAATGGCACACTGCAAGTTTTAGACAGAACTGTAAATGAAGACTTTATGCACATTACCCAGATTCTAGTGGCCTGCCTACACTGAGGAATAAGCTGTTGTTACTAGATGCAAGGTAGTTTTAAGACTACTCTTCACAAAGTATTTAAATGTACTTTTTGGTTAAAAAGCCTAAAGCTTCCAGGTAAACACACAGTTCACCCGATTTATTTTAAAAGCTGTTTCTAGCATGACATATTTAATCCCCCAAATGCAAAAGGCAAGGAAACTACTAAGTTATTACTGGGTATTTCATGAGTGGAAAAGTATAGTTCTCCAAGAGAAGTTCACAGAAGAATAAGAGCTGCTTTTAAAGTATACAGTGGTTCTTCATTTTAATTTATCCTAGACAGGATGTGAAGCACTTAATCACAGCATCCCTTTAAAAAGAAAAAAAGGTCAGAGTTAAGGTATTTGTGGTTTCATTTACATACATATCAACCATTACGTATTTAAAATACTACACAAATTTAAGACAAAAATCAATAGTTTATCAAGTGCAGGCTCTTAACAGCCATCATATGTTGAGTACCTATACATCACCAGCCAAAGCAAAGTCACAAGCCCACTTCGGACCTCAAATCTACCCTTACTGCCTGAAAGTCTTCTGCACTAATTACACTCAAACACACGCTAAAATGCAGAGAGTGTTAATAATTGTTCTGAAGCACACCGTGTGGCTTAGCAAGGGCCAAGGCCCTATTTCACAAAGGCTGGCCAGCACAGGCAGGGCTGAGGAGCATGCCAGAACCAGGCAACCACTGAAGCACAGGTGCCTGGAGTCCAAGCCACTTCTGAGTTACAGCTGAGGGAAAAAAAGGCACAGGCTGGAGGGTTTAAAGTGCATACACTGACGGTGCAGGATAAAGAGCAGGCTGAGCCTAGAAGTTTGAAAAGTCTTAAAGGGTCTATTTCTTTAACTAATGGTAATAAACTCTTCTGACTGTACTAGTTATTTACTTTAGCCTCCTTTATTTTTCATTTTCTCAAAAATGTAACAGCTTATTAAGGAGCAGAATTTGTTATTCTGTTCTTAGTCAATTTGAAAGAAAAAAATGCTATCAAGGCTGCTTAAAGGTTTTTCACTTCTTTTTTTGCCATGTTAGCAGGAGAGCCACCATTAACTGGAAAAAAAAGTAAATCGGTGCTAAAAGTAAAATATTAACAGAGTTAAATCAACTAATAATAATTTTGTTGAAATCAAGATAAACAGATACTTTAAACAAATCATGTAATACTGTTCTCTAGCACCTGACATGCTTGAGATAACTATTCCCATAAGAAAGGCAGCCTATTCAAGAAGGCTATGATGGCACTCCACGTAGGCAAATAACTCCATAATTCCCACATACATCACTGTACTACTGAAAGCAGCCTGTGGAAAATTCAGTTCTTTAGTGGCCCATAAAACATAACAGACAAAATAAAAACAAGAAAAACCCTGAAGTGATGCATATAACCTAACGGTTTTCTGACCACAGCTGAAAGTACTGTGGGTAGAGATGAAAAGGCCAGTGAACACTAACTCAACTTATTTTCTTTGCAGAACAAAATATAGAAAAAAGAAAAAGATTGATCCTTTTGGGACTGTCACATGGCCACAGGAACTATAAAATTCAGAATACTAATTTTGACTGCGGAAGCTTGAGATGTCAGAAATAGCTAGCTGGCACTTTGGAACATCAGTTCAGTTAAAGTATTTCATCCATTGCAATTATCTTGAATATATCAACTATTTTTAAAAATACATATGGCTTAATCCTCCCTAGACCAAATCTCAAGGTATATAAAAAAGCCTGTATTACAGATTTTTCTGCAAAGCTGCAGAAATGCTATAGGAACACATGAGATAAAAGGGATAGACAGCAGTTGGTACAGCTTTTTCACTTCCATTACAGAAAACCTCATCAAATAACACACAGATTTAGAAGCACTTTATTCTTTTAAAAACACACTGCTGAAAGACCAAACTGCATTTTAAATAAAACATTACAGAAAAAAATATTCTTTAGTTTGTTTCCTTGCATGTGGTTTCACTACATGTTTGACTAGCTTTCGTTGCCATTTTATACACAAAAGAAACAGAAGCTTGCCAAAAAGAAAATAAACACTAAGTATTGCTTTTGCTTCTCCTGAAATGATGAAGGAATTCAGAAGTAGACTAAGCAGCTGAAGCTATGCTTGTTTGATTTTAACTAAGGTCTCAGATCCACAGGCTATCTTTAAGTACTGCAAAAGTGACTATGGCATCAATGCATTTTTAAATAACTGGAGAATTTAAACAAAACAAATCTTTTCAGGATGAAAACTAGAGTGAAATTTAACAGAAAATTACTATGTACTTGTATTTAAAGTTTGTATTAAGTGTTACTTTGAGTTCACCTATGTAATTTTCTAAAAATTAAGAAGAAATCAAGGATGGTTTTGTTTCCACATACTGAATTTAAGGACTTTCTTCCTTCTACAACAAAAGATTACCAACTTTTCGTTAAAATGGAATTATGTACTTACCTTGCAAAAGGAATATATGACAGACTATACCTGAAAAAAAAATCAAAACACATTTGACATAGTTTTCATGTCGTTCTGACAGCCCAATTACTTCACTTTAGTCTAGCACTAATAAAAGCAATTCGTTCTACTAAAACTTTAAACAAGACTACATAACTCAACTTAATGCTTGCTTGTAAGAAAGACAACAGAATTGGACAAGAACTAAATGTACCACCAAGGGACTTCCTGGTTTACCTTTTCATTGATATCTGATATATTTTGTAACTTTCCTTGCACATGAATTCAGCTTTAAATAACACAAGGAACCAGATTTATTATCACCATCAGATTCAAAAGGAATAGAGATTTCTGGGAAAACTGTAGACAATAGAGACAGCTTTTTCCAGTTTAAGAAACAATATGCATTACTATGAAAATACACGTCTAATGATATCTGTGTAACTACACAGATATACACTGTAGTAAGAATATGCCATTGTTATGACACAAACAGCTGACATTCTATCATCCTTCAATGCTCGCTTCTCACAATCCTATAGACTATGCTTTATCCTCATCCCCATCCTGATCAAGCTCTGAGACACTTAAAAAAATGCCAAGCTGCGTGCTGTAAACAGGCAGAACATAGTTTTAGTTAGCAGTCTTCCCTCTATCTAGTACCAAACATTTATCTGGGTCCAGCGCAATGCCAAACGGTCCCAAATCCTGAACAAATGGTTATTTGCCCTCAGATTTAAGTTCAGTATAGACACTAAGTATTCAGGGCAAGTTCAAACAAGAACTGTGGTCACCTTGGATCAGCTGAGTTTTAGTACCAAGTAATTCACCTGGGACAAGGAGACCGAGTATGTTCAGTTGCATCTCCATGGAGACAGCAGTAATTTTTAAAACTTCTGCCAGGCTTGCAGGCATTCTTCTAACTACGCCCATGTATTCCCAGGCCTAGCCCTTGAATGTATCTGGATGGTTAGAGTACCTGCTGCACTAAATTCACCCTCTCACAACCACCCACTGAATGCTCTCGGGGACAGGACAAACCCCCAGAAATGTGATTTAGATTATTCCACTTCAAAAATGAAGATTTAGTTAGAATTCAACATGAGGGAGTAATTAGAAGCAGGGCATATGAATATACAGGTACTCTCACAACAGAAGAGGCATGAGAATTTTTGCCTACATTTTCCTTTCGTAATGCCTCAAAAAACTCCACACATTACAGAATGTATTTAAAATTACTATTTTTGCACAAAGACTGCATATAGATTTTGCTGAAGTTACACAACCTAACTTAGAAAAACGTGTGATTGAGGCTAGCACCTGGTCACATTTACATTATACAAAGTGTGTACACACACACACACACACACACACACAGAGGTTTATAAACATACGAATGCAGGGGCAGAGAGAAGAAATCAAAACGAATCTTACCAGGTCATTGCCAAGAACTGCAATATGCAGAATAACAACGCCAAACCTTTTTTGTTCCACTAAGTCAAAACAGAACAAATATTGCAAGTTAGTTCATTTCACACCAGTCTATACTGTGAACAAGCGCAACAGCCTGACAGACAAAAATTTAGTTAAGTGATGATGCTTAAAATTTCCTTGTCTTAACTAAATTACCTCCTCCTTTCCATTGTAAGGACCAATTCTACTTTCATTTATCTATCACTCCATTAGCATCATGCTATGAAAATCTTACCTAGCTTTGAAAACACTTAACAGCATCAATGCTAACATTTTCATTTTCATTCATACAATATTTCTGCAAATACGGAGTTCATTTCAGCTACATATTTACTTCTATGTAACACACAACTCTAGCCCATTTTTTCAAAACAGAAGGTATTTGTTCCATCTCTCAGAACATTAAACTGATTAAGACAAATAAGGGAAGAACCTGTGGTTTCTAAAGACCGCAAAATATTTTTGACAGAAGTATGTAAAGTATATTTTAAGTTGCTTTTCTCAGTTCTTATTCCACGGTTCTGCACATTGAAACTGATGCTCTAGATTTTGCACTCTCATCTACATCACATGCAGTTGGAAGAGCGCATTTGCTTTGTAGCCAGCAGGTTCATCACTCCACCCAAATCCAACTGTAGTAGGGAACACAAATCACACACAAGCTCATCTTTCCTCTAAAAGAGAGCTGAATTTTAAAGCCATAATACAATCAATAAAATAACAGTTAGATTGCTCTTTAGGGGAACAAAGTATTCTCACTTACCCAGAATACAGCACACAGAGTCAATACTAGAAAAAGCTGAGGGGAGATGAGAACAAAAAGAGAAAAGAATGAATATTCAAATACACAACAAAGCATATACAGTACTGCTTTCACGTTTTCAGTGGATAACCAGCATTTTTCAAGAGTTGACTCATGAAACAAGTAGAGCCAAAGGCTGTCACACAGTGACAATACACTGAACTTCAGATAAATTGGTGTTTTCCAAAAGCACAAGATGATGTGCTCCATGGCCAGAAGTGCTGGGACATGTCTTAGAAGAAAGAGGAGGCAGGGATTGAGCTCAGGAACCAAAAGCAGTATAAGCGGGTCCTTGTAGTCATGTGTGTCAGGACTATTAAGCGATGGGCTTAGATGACAAAGCTTGCTTGAAAGTAACTGAATAGCCTGGGAATCGCTATTCTATTAATTCGTGCAAAGCGTTCTGAATCCAGTATTCATAATATTAACATCTGACAAGACAGGTATGTGTATCACAACAAACAATCCATTATGGAACATCCTTCCCTAAATACTGTATTTGGCAAACATAGGCTCTGCTTCCACCTTTTTTTTTTTTTTTTAAAAATCTTCCAATAGTAATGAAGAGGCCACCAAAGAGCAGCTGCCTCATACACAGTGTAAAAGCTCACATGAGGACTTCTTCAAGCTACTTATGCAACTTTTAAAAATTGTTTTCAGCTGGTAGTCTGTACTTAAAAGAATAATGCAATCTTTAAGGATTTTAAGGAAAAATACTATTTATCCTATCCTTATCCTAGAGGGTTGGGCTTTTTTGCCCCCCACCCTCCTGGAAGAGGAAACTATGGTCATGGAAGTAAAGGAACCAGGGACCTCACAATGGAGAGCTGCAAAGTTGAACATGTGGCTTCCCGGACTTTGGGAGGAGAAATTTTTTTTTTCCCCCTTGCTTTGAAAGCATTAAACCACTAAGCTATAAAGACAAAGCTGCAGCAAACAAGCAACTGTCAAGCCAGACTTGGTGAACACTGACCTCTCAAAGAAGCTGAAAAGTCTCTTTTTAGCCTTGTTCTTGAACAAATTCTTTCAGAAAAGAAGCTAAAAGGAATCAATCTAATATTACCATTTAATAAGAAATATTTAATAAAGAACATTTCACTCCAAATATTTAAAGTTAAAAAAAAAAATCAAACTCAACAAAAAACAGGCTCACAGAAAGGAGTTAAATGATCTTTATGTTATACAGGGCTGATCAGCTTGACTACAGTTACTCAGTACAAACAAAATCTGGATTGAGAAATATCTTCCCTTTCGTAAAGCCTCAAAAACTTTTTAGCAAAAGAAACTCGAAAGAAGAGTATATTTACCAGCATTACAACTGTAGCTATTAGTCTTTTTGGCTCAAACATTGTCTTCAGTTGCTTCAGTGGCCCCATCAGGAAACATGTACTAATGGGAGGGAAAGAAACAAAAGAAATGGTAAGCCATGTTCAAATAAATGTTTGCTAAAGACAGCAGGTAATTAACCAGCTTCCCAACAGTTAGATGACTACAGAGCTCAGAAAGGCATGTCAGTGTTTTATCAACAGACACTTGTTAGATGAAAGTTGAAGTACTCCATGAACTTAGTCCTGGAAGCAGCTCACATACTGAATCATCCTTGGGTATGAAATTCTCTCCAAATTCATTAGCACACATAGCAGAGGGTTGTCAGTTTGAAGTCTAACGAAGTTGATTTTGAGGCCGTTTTAAGAACAGACTTGACAAAGGAACAGAATTCAAAGACCAAACTTCTGTAGAAAATTTCTCTTTAAAAACCAAGCTTCTTATTCAAGCAGCATGCAAGTAGCTACGTTTAAGACTACAGAAAAGCTCTAAATCTTTGCCCAAACTCAGCAAGCAAAAAAAGAAAAAAATTCAGTAGTTTGTATGAATTCTCCAGCTTTGTTATTCTCTGTAGCTAACTTGAAGAGAGAATGAAATCCATCATCAGCTCTAGGTTTTACCTGTTCATCCAAAGAAATGCAATGTGAACTATGAATTCACAATCATAGGAATAATTAATTATCTGGCTACAAATATTGAGATGAGTTCCTTCCTTCCCTCTTGCTGAAGCCATCCTGCTTTGCAGAAAATATTTAATGAGAATGAGGATCCCCGTAGCCTGGTGGTGGTCTGAATGTTTTACTGCAGAACAAGACACCCAAGTTTAACCCCCTTTCTACTTAATATTTATATATATAAAGTGGAACAGTCAGTGAGCACTCTCTCCAAACCAGTCATAAGTCTGGTGAACCAGATATCTTAAGATAGAAATGTGTGGATACATTTCCCAAGGAGTAAACTGAACTATAATCCCCCACACCCAGATGTTACCCTACCGGTAACTTTGTGAATACGCCTCCCTCCTCTTCAAGTTGCATAAATAGACCAGAGCTCAAAAGCCCATGATAAATGAAAAAAATTTTCTCAATTAAATACGAAAAAAATATTTAAAATTCACTTCAATGCAAGCCAACTTTTTTCAGTATTTAACTTGGCTGCTGGGTCCTAAAATTAAATTAAGATTATGTAAGAGACCTGAAAAACTAGAAGAAAGAATTAGTTAGCTAGTGGAAGGATAGGGGTAATGAAAGTACAGTGGAAAAAATGCAGGAGGTTCAGACCACCTACAACAGGCAGAAAAAAGATAGAAAGCAAAATGAATTGATGCTAGCCTGTTTAGCACTGAAGGACAGACATCACAACAAGAACCTCTCCAGAGGTGCAGAAAGGCTAGGGTAGGGGGTGCGGCATGGGGAACACCGGCAAAACCACGCACACCCCAAGGTCCTCTGCTTACACGTGGTATTTCTCACACACAACGCATTCTGCAGGAGACCTACCCATCAGCCCAGGGAAAAACCAAGTAAGTATCATTGCTTCCATGTCTATGGGTAGAAAATTACAGAAAAAATAGGCCAGAAAGGACTATTTACTAGGGGTGGTAGCTTCATTTTTGTTTTAAATGCAGACATGCAAACAAATCTGAACATGTTTAAATCTCCTTGTCAAGCTGGGGTTTCACTGTCATTTCCTACTGTTCTCAGAGCACACCTGACTGCTGTTTATATCTAACAAAATAACTGAAAGGGCAGTGGGCCTCTTTTTACTTATTTTAATTGGAATCCAGACTAAAGGTTATTTTCAGCATTTTCCTAAAACAAATACCAGTCTGTAAAAGCTTTCCTCTTAGTTCACAGAGAATTAGACTTGATTAATACAAAGTTTATAAAGTGCTAATTTAATCTGAAGCAGTGAAAACACACCCAAGATACTATGTAAAAAAAAAAAAACATAGAACAAAAGTAAGGGAGAGAAAGGGAAAGACTGAGTTTTGCCCAACTCCCAGTAAAAATTTTGTTTTAATATAAGATGGAATAACTACACAAATGAAAGACAATTCCAGTATAAACATCTCTGTAGTTTAATAAATTAGTACAGGAGAAGCAGCACACCACCACATTTATCAAATATTAATGTCACATTGTTCAAGTTTATCAAGATCAACAATGCTTTGACTCAGGAGTTGTGTCTTGAAGTCAGAGTCCCTGAAAGTCAAGATCAGACTCCATAGGTTCTGAATCTCATGACTGTGCTTTAACTATGCCAAGACAGTATGAGGAGGACGACAAACTGAGAATACTTTGACTCACTATTGACACAAATTAAGTTGCTTCTTACATGTTTTTCTAATAGTGAAGGAACAGACAATTGTCTTAAATCCTATGAGGTCCCTTCTACAAATCTTTTAAGACTAACTGCTACAGAGGATCACCACAGAAAACAAAGCACAAACTGCAAAAATACATTGTGAACGATTTTTAGATTCTGCCTGACCTTATAGTAAGAATGAGGATTTTTTTTTTTAAGCCTCCTCTTTTTCAAAGAGTTTTCCTATAATCAGGAAAATAAGATCTCTGTTGAAAGCAAAAAGCCTCTTCCAGCAACAAAGTGTCCATGCAGTGGGCAGGCTACCAATTGTCCCTGAAACTGAGGCACCTCAGAAAGACTCAAGTTTTAAAAAGTCCAAAAGATTCAGCCAGCAGCCGTTGTGATGTGTCTACAAAGCAATCACGCAAGACATTACATCGTTGCAAGAAAAAATGAATTACTGATATTCTCCGATTATAATAATTTAAAAACTGTAAGATTCTATTAGTACTCCAATATGAAAACAATGTTGTTTATAATCTACAAATATACACTGTTTAAGAGTAAAAGCAAATGCAGATAAAAGGGAGAGCATTTTCCTATTAATTATAAAGAAGTCATACCTGGCCAATGCAGCAATATTTCCCAGGGTGTAAAACACTGCAAAAAGTTTGATTCCCTTCGGGAGCCATAGCAATGCTGTTCCCTATAAGAATAGGATATTTATATGTTTGTAATTAGTCAACTCCATTTATTGACATTTTATAGTCTATATTTTCAGAGATTAGAAAGAGTTCCATTTAACATATCCCAGCAGTGCATACTGTTCTCAAATTTGTAGTAGACAATATTCAGCATGCTTCTACTGCCACCTACTGGCAAAATAATGTATTGATTTAATATCTTTTGCAATAATTTTACAGCTAGGCTATGTTTACTTATATTGTTCATAATGTTTATTTATACTGTTTACATTATTTTTATGACACTCAGTTTTGTTAAGAAGCCTCATTACACATCATACACAACTGTGCACATAAAAAGTGTCAAAGCTACAGTAATATCCACCATTTCCTTTTTTCCTCTAATCAACCATCTGGACTTGTAGTCTACTGGTATATTAAGTCTGAACAGAAATATTTTAAAACTAGTCAGACACCTCTTATTTCCCATCAACACAACGATCAGGCAGAAACAGAGCCTAACCTAGAAGCACTTTTTTTTAAAAAAAAAAAAAAGAAAAAGCTGTGATATGAACACTGTTTCCTGGAGGGTGTGTGGGGGAAATGGTACTATATTTTACCCAATTTCAATTTCAGCAGGAATTGGTGGTAACAGTTTGCACAGACCACAGTGCAAGTGACCACAGAAAGCTGCAAGAGAAGAGTGTAACTGTATTCCGCAAGGAAAACCACCACCTGCAACATTGGCCAGCCAAGAACATAATAAATCTACCAGGCTGCAGACATAAGAAGTCTAGAAGGTCAGATACACGCCTGTAAGGGATGACCCGATCATCTCTAGTGCTGCAGCAAAGGTCCATGACCTGAAGCAGAAGATGGTGTAGCTACCAACACTCAGCTCCATGTGGCAAAGCTTAGCTAGGGAGCTGCCTCCAAACTAATAAAGACACACGAGGTCCACAAACACACTAACAAAGTCTTCACTCTTACCTATCAAGTTCGAGATACCCAGAGGAAACTTTAGGAAAGAAATATCTTAAGGCCTTTGATCTGTTGTTTCAGTTTCACACCATGTGATACAGAACAGGCACAAAGATTAAACACTACAAAAAACAGCAGCAAAAAGAATGTTAACCTGTCCATAAATAGGTGCTAAAGCACAAATCTGGTATGTACAAAAATTTGTGAGTATATTAGTTAAACATTACTAGTGAGGAAAATGGTGAGGAACAGTCAACCAAATAGTGCTTAAGCAACGCTAAAAAAGGGAGTTTTCAAGCCAATCTTGAGCTCTAAGACTTGTCCCTTCTCTAACATGTAGCTGGCAGATTTTTGTGCCATTACACTTAGCATAGATATCAATATGAAGAATACCATTCTCCAGTTCTTTTATTATACACATTATCACTTAAATAAGGCCTCTCATAGGTAAGACAGCCAGTTGCCCTGGTTTACTCCTGGTTTCAGGAAGTCTAACAAACTCTAAGTTTTGATACAAAATCAGAAGCTTCCACCTGCAGGAGAATCCAGCAAGTCACTATCCCTAAATAAATGCCACAAATGATCAACAGGCTGCTCGTCCACAGCTGCTTCTTCCTATCACTATGCAAGTCTTCTTGGTTTTAAAACTTTTCACAGTAAATGAAAGAATAGAATAGTTTGGTTTGAAGGCACCTACAAAGATCATCTAGAACCAACTGCCTGAGCACTTCAGGGCTAACCAAAAGTTAAAGCGCCTTACTGAGGGCATTATCCAAACACCTCTTGAATGCTGAAAGATGAGCAGCAGTAGTTTAAATAACGGCAAAACCAAAAAGCTAATGCACATAGGATGAGGCAAGTTTCTCCTTCCTACCACCAGAACGTATTAAGTCAGGGCAATGTGCCTGACAGTATCCACAAAAACTGCAAGTGTTATCTGCACACATTAGCCAATGGACAGTCTACATCAAAAGCCACGTTCTTTGAATCAACATCCTACTTCATAATGAGAGAAAGAAAAAAAAACAAAGTACCACTCCCCAAAACCCACAGCCTGGATACTTCCTCCAGTGTTATTTCACCTGCATCTGAGACTACACACTCTGTACTGCAAGTTACCCATGTCAGATTTTGATAGACACGATCAATTAATAATCACTACTTTTAACTGCAGACTTGAGCCACCTGACAAGTTCAAGAACTGATTTTACAGCCAGCAAATCACTTGTTCAATAGAAGTGCAGGTTTTTCAAGTATCACCATACAGATCAATAGGTTATGACTGTGGTAGTAAGTGCGATGGGTTGAACTTGTGGTTTCTTCAGCCTTTAAAAACCTTTCAAGCTTCCCCCTCCTTTCCCCCTTTCATGAAAGAGTACAAAACTACATTGTTTTTATTGTAGGGTAATAGAACTTCATGCCTTTCAGTAAGAACGACGACACTCTTTGCTGTGAATGGAAGGAAGATGGTCAAAAATACAATTCACAGACCAGCAGCCTCCACATGCTAGTTATGCATGTTAACATCCAGTTAAATTTATGGATACAAAATTTAGGATTCAGGAAAAAGCAAACAATCATAAATCATATATGAATATTAATGATGTTCTACCCTAGAACATTAATAAAAGTACAGGAAAAAAAAACTTTACTTACAAGAATAGAACACACAACGCCAGCAATAAAACATATGGCAAACCACTTGACTCGAGTACTAAAGCTGAGTGTTGAGGCATCAAGAACCTTAATAGGAGGAGAGGGAAAAAAAATTGTTTAACAAAACCAGTTTCAAAACAGTATTAAGGACCATTAAAGTCCTTGATTTCAAATACGATAATGTTTTTTCAGCCAAAAATCAATTATTTTACTTTGCTTAAACACAGTTGTTTGCATGTTAATTATTTTCCAGCTTAAGAACTACATTAACAATTTGGGAACATTTACAAAAACAGACCATATCTACAAAGGTATATCCTGTATCCTGGCACTCAAGCAACACTGCTCCACTTTCAAACAGACCTTCCTTTCCCCAGGTAATTACAACTGAAAATTCTCAGGATCATACCACAGCAGAAGAACAAACGGATGTTCTAGCAGGTTGCTGATGAACATATCTATTTCTTCAGTGCTGTATGTTCCTATTGATGATACTAGCATTTTCCGTTACTGGACCGAATCCACTGTCTGCATTAGCACAAGTATCCTTTGCAAGCATTATAATTCCTCTTCAGTTAATGTTCCTTGCAGGGTGAAGGTGTAGACTGATGAGACAAGTTGTGTTAATTGGACAGCTAACTTGCTGAAAGGGATAATTTTGCTTCCTGTTTCTCCAGTGTGATTCCAGAACATGTAAGACCCCTTGATGAGCTGAGCTAACCAACATAACTTGTTAAGCCAGAAGAGAACTAGCATCCCTTTTATTTTAATGACTTAGACCTACGCTAGACTAATGAGCCAAACCAGTTCAGCAAGATGTCAGAAAAGCAGCGGGGCTTCCTGATTACACGGAAAGAGGCAGGACCATATCGTTGGCAGAAAAGCCCCGTTCAACAGTACTTATGTGTTAAGATATGCTCAGCTCACCTTGTCCACCCACACTGTGAAAATGAAGTATTTCAGCTTACCCTAGGTCACTAAAGTTAAGTATACTCTCTATTCTACACTGGTCTATTAAGTAAATTGTTGCTTCAGCTTACATAAGACGACCATAAACCTATCTTTCCCATTTGTTCAGATGACACAAGCAAACTTGCCTGCTTGTTTCTGCACCTGTCATCTGTTCTGCAGATATATCAAACATTATTAAGCAAATATACAACAGCTAGGGCTTCCTTAACTAATGACTTTGATGTTTCTCCCACTCCTTTCAGAAATTTCTCTTTCAGGTAGAGGTAAATGAATGAATGAAATTCGGTTTCTCCTTAGAATGATTTCACATCTGTATGAACAAAGAATTCATACCTAACTGAATGAAAAGGAGACACATAAAAGCACACATTTATGTGCTGCGATGAATGAAGTGTCTGAACATGTGTCAACAGAGAATAGCTTGGACTACTTTCTACTTATAACCCTATTTAATCAGATTAAATACCTTGAATACTTACTAAAGAAGGAATATCAGAATACTAAAAAATCTTTTACACTTGCATAATGACTGAACACGCATACTGCTGGAATACAACCTAGTTTTGAATTTTTTTTTCTTCTTTGTGTTCAGCAGTTAAGACAGAACTTTCCAAAGGACAGAAGATGCAGCTTACCTTGGTAGGTCCAACTCTTTATCCTTACGTACGCATTAAAGAAAGACAAAAACAGTAACTAAAAGATGGTTTAGTATTTGAAACCATTTTTGACAGTCACATTCCTGAATGCCTATGTTGGTGAGAACTGCAGGAAGAGCTGGTAGTACACAACTGAAGATACATATTCAAAACATGCTTTGAAACATGTTTTTAGTCACACCTATTCATTAAAAAAATCCTTTCCCTTCCTGCTCCGAAATGAAGTGCTGCATGCGCTAATACATTTTGGCATTATTGGGCATCCTGATAGTATCTGGCACACTGCTGACACTTCCTGCTATTCTACTTCTAGTCACAATATTTGGCAGCCTTGAAACATCTGCTCCTTTACACAACTACCAGGAAATTACATTTTTCAGATAAACTTGAGAAAAGATTTATCTTCATTTAAACTCATAACAGTTATTTGGTGAAAAAACACCGTAAATAAATGAACCATACAAAGGTCCACAAAAAAACAAGAAGATTTAAAGTACTATTTTAAAACTAGTATAATACATTTTACAGATCTAATTCTTAAACTGTTAGATTGGCATGTACATGAACTTCATGAAGATAAGTAGCAGCATGAGGCTGCCAGAGCATTGCAACATAGCATTCTCTCTAACAATAAAACTAAATAAATTAGTTGGTATTAAAATGAAGACTGGTCCTCCAACCATTCCTGATGCCACCACCATTTATGTTATCAAGCCAAACCTCTCTTGAAATCATAGAACTCCAGCTCCTCAATTGCATTTTCCTAGTTCCTGATACATACTACTTTCTAGGTTTAGTGGAAGCTATGGAGCTGGTTACATTTCTGAGATGTCAGTTTCACTCCTGTAGTGAAGCACCTTGCAGCAGAAGCTGAATAACAGGTACACAGTTAAATTACTTAAATCACAGATTTCAGCTTGTGATAAATGCCAGGCTATGATCTGTAAAAGCTGAGGAACTGACACAGTGCCTCTTCTGCCAAATCTGCTGCAAGAGCAGTAATTTCTAGAAGAGGGGCTGTGAGACACCCAGAAATAACAGCTACACACCTACGTTCAACAGAGACTATAAACCAGAACCTTAAGAAAAGCTTAAGAAGTCTTAGTGGCATATACAACAAAAGTAACAAGCAACATGATTAGGACTTTTCTTTTTAAATTGTCTGACATAAGCTGTAGTGCTAATCCTAGATTTCAGATAAAAAGAGTTGGCACTACACTCTACAATATTTGCATTAGCAGAAGCTGACAAAATTGCCACGCAAATTCTACATCTGGGGAGAGATTTATAGGGAGAACTGTGAACCGGCAGGAGTAAGGGACCTCCTGTAAAACATATCCAGCTTGCTGTATCACTCAGCAGTTTGTTTCTAAACAGTAAAAAAAAAACAACCAACCAGAAATCAACAAATAAAACCCCCTCATTTTGCTAAGCTTTAATATCAAACTCCTGGGCAAGATGCAAAGATTTTCATTCACAGGGGACTCTAAAAAAAGTTATTATATCAAAAAAAAACCAAAAAAAAAAAACGACAAAGGCATGAAGAAATCAACAGGAAACCTGAAGTGGAAACTGGAATCCAGAAGGCAGACTTCCTGAAACATAAGGAATGGTCTTGCAACAGCCCAATACACAAGTTTCAAGTGACAGAAAGCAGTATCTTTACTGACTAGCAGATGCTCAATATGGACATCCAATAAATCACATGAATAATAAATAACCTGCAAGGCTGCCTTTGATCAAAAGCATTTCTTGTGGTTTTGATCATCCACTTAGGCTCCCCCCATACATTAATTGCCTTATACAAGTCTTCCATGTGGGCAAACAAAGAGATAATAGTACTTTCTCTTACTGATTTTAAGAAAGATTCTAGAAGTTAAAAATTACATCTTTCCTTGACAGGAAATTTAAGAACATGCAAGTAATGGAGAAAGCTCAGCTTCAAAGAGATGTTTTTGCAGGATTGAATTCTTAATGTTTCAAAAATTTTAAAGAGATGCATTTTCATATTTCCTTATATGCATTTCTATCAAACGCTTAAAGAATCTTGTTGAATGCTTTAAGCAGTTGTCAATTGACAACCATCAGGAAACTACAAAAAGTCAGACAATAAGCCAGTGTGTCAAGAGTAACGATTTTATATTATTTTGGTATTGATAAAACTAAATAGCATAACGCTAAACTAACATCATCATTACACTGGTATATTTACAATTTATTACAGACTCCTTTTTTGTAATTCCCCCCCCCCAAGAATCATTGATCTAATTGCGGCAAAACAACAGGGGCTATCTGAAGAGTTCAGAAAACGAAGTTTAGACTTCATTGAATAATCATGCAATTACCTCACTGTATACTTTTCTTCTACTTTATTTAACAAGAACTGCTGCTAACCACATGGTTATGGTTCTGCAAAGATCAAGAACAAGCAGAATACAGAGACTTCTATGAACATAAAGCATATGATTGCTACTACACAACTAGCAGCTATTCCTGAGAGAGGGTCATTGTTTTTAACCAAATGCATGACTCAGTTCCAGAAAGGTCATCTAAAGCATTGGAAGATTTTACACATAAAATGCAGAACCTTGTATTCCCCTTCACAACCTTACCTGTTAATAAGTATCCTTTTCTTCATGGGTGCATGTACATTTTTGCTCTATTACACGTTTCTGAAACAGTCAACACCATTCAGCTGTAAAGCTATAGCTTTGGTGAATTTCATGTACGAATTTCGTCACTAAAAACAACCTTGATTTCCAGTGAACTTGAAACACATAGCTACTTTGAGAGAAACCTACAGCAAAGGCCTTGGTTAACCTAAACATTTGAGTTTTTTTCTTCTGTGGGTATTTATTTACTTTAAAAGAGATCTTTCTGGTTCATCATCTCAGCATGAAGCTCCTTTGCAGTATGCCAAAGGCATATTAAATCTAAATTTTTTCTTCTATCATGTACTAGATAGCTTTTAAATATGTACAGATTCTTGCTGTTTAAAGCCCTCTGTGGCTATATCATCATTACATGCAATAATCAAGCCATATGTAGCTTAGTTACTGACATTTAACAAATGACATTCTCAACTCAGTTTCCCTCTTCTCAGTATACACACCTCACATATAAAATTATTAAATACTAAGGACATTTACCTATGGATTGCTGCCTTGAAACAAACATCACAGCATCAAGTAAAGAAGAATTCTAAGTCACCATTTGCATCTCATGTGAAATGTGCCTGGGGATGGTAGATTAAATAATTCTCATGGAATTGCACTTAACACTAATAGGAATAAGTATTTCTTTAACAATCTTGATATGAGAAGATGAAGCACCCCAAACACTGGCAGCTAGCTCAGGTGTGAAAGGGCATAGACACTACGCTGCTTCCACAATCACATGAGGTCTGAAAGCAATTTAGCTGCTTTACTGTGGCAAAGAGGCCAAGTTCATAAGCCTTACAGGCCAGCAACAACTCTGCACAAAGACAACTGAAGCATGTCAGCATCAAGCTGCTGGAACTAATATTATGCTATAGACACCAACTATATTGAGGCTGTGCTCGTTCAAAGCTCACACTTAGGCTGCTCTAACATTCCAGCTTTCTCCACCACGCTCCAGCATCCTGTAGCACACAGAATCAAGATCTTCTATAACATGGGGTACTTCGACCTGCAGTCACCTCAGTTAATAGGGAGCTAACTGGATAAGTGTTCTTTATGAGCATGCTCAGCATTGCTTAAACCTGGAAATGAAATTTCAAAACATAAGATGTCTGTACCCAGTAAGAAAATAACTGAGGAAGAGGAGGAAGTTAAAAAAAAAAAAAAGTAAGTAGTACTTAAGGAGCATGGGGCAAAAAAGGAACTTCAGCACACTATACACAAAACTACCTCTGTCTAGAGAATGTATTTCTTCACTTTTGCAAAGTCAGGGGCCTACGGAAATGAAGAAGCAATTTAAAAAGAAAAACGAGTGTTTAACTGACCATCAAGTACTAAGGCCGCGTAGCAAGAGTACACACAAGACAAGACCTTGTTACCGCCAAGCAAGCTGTACAAAACAAAACCGAAGAACGCTAACCCACCAACACAACAACGAGCTGCTCTTCACAGCGAAACTGCGCCAAAGCTCCTACTCCCCTGAGGGCCTGGGGCCCCACCGCGAGTTCTCCTGGTGCCCGCCCACCCCGTGCTCGGGGCACGAAGCGAGCTTTCGCCTCTCCTTTACCTCCTCGTCCCTCCCGCACGCAGGCGAGCACAGAGGCCGGGGAAGGCGCCACTAGCCCGGGCCTGGGGGGCTGCAGCGAGCCCCGCACCACTCGCGCTCGGGCGGGGGGTGAGGAGCCGGCCCGCTGAGCCCGGCGGCCGTTGGGGGTGGGGGCCGTTAGGGGCCAGCGCGCCGCCGGCGGGGGCGGAGGTGAGCAGGAC
>VXAL01006007.1:773796-789134 GCA_013399475.1 Chauna torquata | reverse complement strand
GGAGCAGCCGCCCCGCCCGGCGGGGAGGGCTGCGTGGCGCCCGGGGCAGCGCTGCCGCGGGGAACGCGGGCCGGGGCCGCGTGTGGCCGACATCTTGCCACAGGCGTGGCGGAGCCTCCCTGCCGTTGGTCGCCCCACCGCGAGCCAGGCAGGCGCTGCTCCGAGGGGAGCGGGGTTGGCTGTGAACGGGTGTAAGTTCTCCCCTCGGAGAAGCGGTGTGGTGGAGGCAGTGCTGGGTCTGCTTAGGCGCTGACCCCGCATGCGCTTTTGGGCTGTTCATGCATTTTGGCATGCGGCTCTGCTGGGCGGACAGCCCTCCTTTGGCCACCACAGCTCTGGCCTGAGAAGATTGCAGGGTGAACGAAGCTGGCAGCTGGGGGAAAAGGAGGCGGCGGTGGCAGGTGCATGCCCTGCCTTCTGCTTCACTGGGAGGTGACAGCAGGCAGCGGTGGGAGAGGAAGGAGCGTGATAAGGGCTGTGCAAACTGCTGCCACGTGAGTGAAATGTGGTAAGAGCCAGGGCAGCAGAGCCCCGATGAAACCTTGCAGGACAGAAACCTTCCCCTCCCTTGCTCCTGTCAGTGAGACGAGAGCTCCTGGCCTGTGTGCCCACACAAGATTTTCGTCTCCTAGAAAGAGTCTCCTGTGTGCCTTGTGTACAGAGGCTTTTTGGTGAAGCACTTGGACACTGACCATACCTTTGTAACCTCACCCTAGGCCATTAGCATCTCAGGTAGCTTTACGTCAAGACCAAAACTGGGAATGGGAGAAACAGCTGCAGACATGGGTGCGTGGAAGTATTCAAACAACAGCAAAATGTCACTCCCTGAGCCGGCCAGCATGGCCCATACCTTGCAAGGACCTGAGCAGGGAGGGGAATGACATGCCCGTGATGCTCTGAACAAGGGAGAAGAAAAAGGGATAGGGTATGTGGGATGGAGGGCAATAAATCATCTTTCTGGGACACGGTGACTCCAGTGGCCCCGTGTCCACAGATGCCAAGAGGAAGAGAGAGGCCCAGGCAGTGACAACACCCCACCTGGAGCTGGTGGCCACCAGCTCAGCTTGGACGTCTTGTGGGCATGGGTGCCTTGCCATTGACAGGTGCAGGAGGTGGTGAGTGGAGGTCCTTGGTGACCTCCTCCTCCTCTTCCTCTGTAGCTGGCCCAACGGTGTCAGCATGGGAATGCTGTTTGGTGGTGGCTCTGCAGGGAAATGATTGCTGGCAGGAGCTACTGTTCCTGCAGCACCTGAGCCCCTGCTCCCCACTCTGCCAGCTCAGGAGAGGGAGGGAGAAACCTTCTGATGCTTCAGGTGCCTCTGGAGGTAGCTGGTGAGGCCTTCAAGTACTGCATCCAGCATACTGCGTGATGGCTGCACTTTGCTTCACTGTAGTTTGCTTGGGCAGAGGGATGGCAAAAATTACCCAACGTTTACTTTTACTATTTTCTCTGGTCCACAGAAATGTTGTGGGCTTGTGCTTCCACTGGAAATGATGGCATGCTGTGACAGCAGACATGTAAGAGCATGGCAATCTCTTCCCCACCTCCTCTCAAGTGACACAACCCACAGCTGAAATCTTTGGCCTCCCCACTAAAACCAAAACTGTGCAAGCATTTCTGTACCTAAGGACCTTCCCACAAAGCCCCAGCCCTGTGAACGCAAGTGACTGCTCAGTTGACTGCTCAGAATGCCATGTGTGATCTTCAAGGAAGCTGTGCATGGCCAGGGGAAGTCACCTCCTACTACTGCCACAAGCCACACACACCTTCTCCAGCCTGCTCCCTCCCCACAGCAAGGCAGTACCTTTTTGTTCAAGTTGGATGTTGAAGTGCTAATACCTGGAATTCCTGATGTAGGCTGTGGTGGGGAGCAGGCCACAGAGGTATTTATGGTGGTGTCTTCACAAAAATCTTCCGTGTGGTCTTGGCATGGGGATCTGGCATGATGCCAGAGAGCATGTTCTCCTCTGGACTCTCCTTCCTGGCAATCCCAGGACTCAAAGATGTCCAAACAAACATTAGATCTCAACTGATGACCTGTTCAAGACCTTCACAACTGAGGCACATCACTTGTGCTACCTCCAAAGTGTGTTTGTTGTCATAGGTTTTCAACATGACAGCTTTTATCTTCAAGGCTTTCATTTTCCTTTCCTGTATTATATTTAACTAGATACAGCCAAAGACAATAAACCTAAAATTTAGAGCAATCTTCTGGATTATTACAGTCCATAGAGAGAGACTGTCACTTTCAGAAGGCAGTTCTTCTCATCTAAGGCAGCTATTTTAGTAGGGGATAGGTTGTCTTCTGCTCTCTGCTGACTGTAGAGGAAGCATGGATGACTAGGTTAGATCAGACACCTAACTTTTGGTCTGATGAATTAGGGCAATGAACCTCAGCATTACCTCTTTTAATTTAAATATAGACAGGACCAGCCTTTATCTACAGTTTCCATGTACTTTTACAAAAGCACTATGCATAGCGAGCACGATAGGACTGCTACTTTAAGCACTGGGAAAATAAGAGATTAGGTCCCCAGGGCCCCTGAACTAGTCCACAGAACTGATGGCACTGAAGCATTGCCAATGGTTTATTAGTTACAAATGTCTTAATTTCAAAGCGTATGAGAGCAAAAAAATAAATAATACTAAAATAATCAAGAAGAAAAAACTGTACTCTGCCCCCCCCCCCAGTCCTGTCAATGTACAGATAGATACAGACAGTTGAAGTCTGGGTCTGCTTTTCTGGTCTCTATGACTTCATGCAGGTGTGTTTGGCTCTGCCTTGGATTACTGGTGGCTTTCTGGTCGTACAGGGAATACGGGCATGTAAGCACCTGGCAAAGAGCAGGCTGAAGCTGTGCTTTTGTTTCTGCATGAACAGCACACGGTCTTGCACTGTAAAGGAGAAAAGAGCAGTGCAAACCAGGGCTGCTGGAGCCCCAAGGAGTGCAGGGACTGGCTCACATCCCACCGCTGCTCCTTCCTGGTTGGCCGCTGCCTGGCTGGGCAGGCACTGAGAGCTGTTTCACTCCTGAATGAGGCAAAGGGTTTTGTTTGTTGGTTTGTTTTTGCTTCTATGCTACTTTCTTGAGCAGAAGGTTGGCAAAAGTTACCCCACATTTATTTTTCCTAGCTTCTCTGCTTGACAGAAATTCTTAATTCTCTGCACTATCATGAAACACCGTAAGATGGTCCTTGCCTTGCCATGAAAAACAGGCAACTCAGAATGAGCCCAGGTTGTTTAATATTTCTGTGCTGATAAATTTTGGCTGATGAGACAGCATGATTGAAAACGTATTCTGCTTTTCCAGAAAGCTCAAATTCTTTTCTTGGGACTTGCCTGTTGTACTTGATGAGAACCCACCTGAATCCTGCTCCTTGGTGCAAATATCTCACATCAAAGCAAGCAGCAGCTTCTGAAAGGCACTGAAAGGAGGGGAGCATACCAGTGAGGATGAATGCCCCTTGTGTCTTTTTAAATGATCCCTTTCTCCTGAAAAAGCAGTTATGAACCTCCTCCAACAAACCTGCATCAGTGACAGGTACGGTGATCCAAAAACAATCAGCAAACAAGCAAAAGCTGTAAAATGCATTCCCTTTCTTATGCCTCAGTTCAGGAAACAGTTTCTGTCTATCATTTCTTGCACATCACCCAGAGTCACGGACCCACCTAGCAGTGCACACACTCAGTAGCTTCATACAGCTTCATGGTAGTTGTCTCTGCTGTGACTCGAACCTTTCCAGGTCCAGTTCATCACTTCTTTAGTGTCAGACGCTGATCTCATTCACAGGTCTCTGACGCAGGGAGCTGAGGTCTACAAAAAGCAACTGCAGAAATAACAGCTGTTTCCTGAAGTGCTTGGCACAGTAGCTCGTTGTGCTTGTGGTTCCCATGAGCTACCGGAAAGCTTTGCAGGGAAAGGTAATAGTCTTCATTGGCTCATCATGGCTAATGCAGCAAACACAAGGACATAACGAACAACCTCGTGAGCTCCTCTCTTTCTGTGACATCATACACTCAGGTCAAGCATCACAGAGGCTTGGTTGACTGATACAATATTGGGTACCTTGCCAGATCTTTGAACGCTTGAACTGTTCCTCTTCTAACAACAATCTGGCTGAGAGCTGATGATAATGTTTACCAATTTACAATGTAAGAAACACGAAGTATTAGAAAGGTTACAGATTGCATTGCTGGTTTTGTGCTGTGCTCTCAGGTGACCCATAACATCAAGCGTGTACAAAAATAACTTATAATTGCTGCTTCACATGACTTCCCCATGAACAAATACAATAATTGCCTTGGGATCCCAGGGTCAAGGAGACATGGTCTTTCTGAATGTGCAGGAGAGGAGTGTTTGAGACAATCTCTCTATTCCCTTGGCATTACTACAAGTTGAAATCTAGAGATCTTTCTGTGCTTAAACCATGATCTCAGACCCAGGCAGACTGCCAAGGGACAGGCTAGAGGAGATCAGTAGCTTGTCCTGCCAGGAGAGAGATTTAAGATTTCACAACACCGCACTGCCCTCTTCAAAGCATGAGAGAGGCTACTAGTCTCATTTACATCACTAAATACCACTCTGGGAAGGCATCCCCTCAGTTAATATATCTCCTAGGTCAACAAGCATGACATGAGACTATTTCAACCATCCTATAAATCAACACCAACTAAGGCAAGTTACAGCATGGTTCTGCCTTGGATAAGTTATGGTTTAAATTCTTTCAAAATTATTAATTTCCTTCAAAATTGTAAGCGGCTTGCTTTGTACTGTTATGTATTTCCTCACAGTGGGCCAAACAGAGCCTCACATAAGTACCTACAAGTACTGCTGTAGTTGGTGTTGCTTTCACTTGCAACAAGGGCTGACTTTGGGCCAGTTATCCCCATGCAATAGTTTCAATTAATGAGAATGACATGACCCAGATTTCAGACTAAATGAATAGGCTGAAAATTCTTAGGCTTGTTGCCATAGTTACCTGAAATCTGATGATAAAAAAGGTAGGAATGAAGAGAGGGAGAAGGAGAAAAAAGTAGGAAAAGAAGAGAGCAATATCATGGCCAGGGTTAGACCACGTGATAAGGGGGCAGGTGATGATCTTGAAGGAGCAGAGCCTCGGTGACGACAGTGAGCTATCCAGGCAGCCCATGTTTCTGCATTGTTTGCTGTTGGGTTGCTCCTATGGACATTTGTTATTTATAAGTGGTTACCACAGTGACAAAATGCAATGCACTGGCAGCTATTGGATCAGCAAAAGCAGAAAGGGATTGGGTGGAGAGAGGCAGACCTCCACAATATATTTAATACAGAAACTGCCTCAGCTTAGAACAAAAGACTGCTTTCATTTCACTTTACAAAGACAGTGAAGCTTGCAGCAATGTCTTATTTAACCAGAATAAACTTTTTAGCCTCTGTGTAAGATGACAGCAGAAATATTCAAGTTCTATAGAAGCAGAACTGCAGACATATTACATTAGCTAGTTAGTATTGTTCTTCCCCAATTGCAGATGGGACCAAGATGTCTTGTAAGACAGCCTGAAGACCTAAAAGAGTAACTGCGCATGTGAATCTTTCATGTTACCACTTTATATTGTTGGTAGCCCGTCATGATAGCATAAAGAAACAGTTGTATTCATAAAGGACTTTGTGCTAAGCCTACCAGTGAATGTATCGCTATTATTATTCTCTATCTCATCTTTTTATTCCTGCTCTTCTTTACTCCCTCCGCTTTCTTATAACTGGCATGTAAAGCAGTAACGTTTGTCAGCAGCTATGCCAGTATAATACAGGCTTGCCTGCAATGGAAACATGCACAGTTGAATTAAACACGTTTGATGTCCTATGTATTAGACCATAATACAGTTTATATCAACATTCATAGAGAGAGCTCAGGGAAAGCATTGCAGTAGTTGGAAGGCTTCTCTGTCCTAATCCAGCATTGCATTTTCTAAACACTTCCATTTCAAAACCTGCTTCAGCCCCAAGGAGTTAACTCTCCCTTTCTTGCTGCCTTCTCTGTCTGTAACTTTACTGAGACTTTTCTCTTCCCTTTTCTTCCAGTTCTCTACGCTGCTGTCCTTGCTCAGATGGCACCATTGTGCTTTGTATGGAGAACAAAACATAACCCACAACACTATGGAGAACTACATTTTACTAGGGATGTGTTTTCTCTGAGAGCTGGCAGGCCGTATTGGCAGTAGTCTGGCTAAAGGGAGTTTTCTGCTGGTTTTAGAGTAGGGAGAACTCACTTATTCATACAGAAGCCAAAGAAGCAAAATGAAAAACAAATGCACTGAACACAGCAGCATTAGCTGAAATGATTACATAGCACGTGGCATTTTTGGGAGGTTGAACAAAATTCACAACAGGTAGCTGTTATTACCCTCAGTAAAGAAAACTTGCAGGTAATTTCTTCTCTTCTTCCGACCCCACAATTACGGTTATTGCTTTTTGGTCATTTATTACTGTGCTACCACATGACCTCCACATTTGAATCATAAATCAGCAAACTTCCAGAGCAAGGATACTTAATCTTGCAACAACAGAAGAGATTGTGAGCTATCTTAATGCCATGGCAAGCCATTAGTTTCAGTCGTCCCTGGAAGAAGAGGGTCAAGAGATCTCAAGCTCAGACAGGGAGGCGAGGGGGCAGAACAGAGACCAAGAACTTCACTAGTGCTGCCACCCACCTGAATTCCCAAGGGTGCCACATTCTTTAGCAGCAGCCTAGCAGCACTTACTCAGAAAGGTGACAAATTCTTTCCTGTCTGAAAACATGAAAGGAGGCAGCAACTGAGGCTGCAGCAAGACAGGAAAGGCCATGTAGCTCCCAGTTGTGCTGTGGTGGAGCAGGAGCAGTAGACTCAGGGATGCGCATGGGATCAGTGCAGCATGGGTTTCTAGAAGCAGGATATATCCCACTGTTGAAAAGTTACAAGGATTAAAGCAAGCTGTGAAGTTAAAACCAAATAGTTATTCCAGATTAATGGCATGTGGAGACAAGCCCTATAATCTTATAAATCAAATACAAATACTGAGCACTAGCTTTGGATTACTGTTAATCTGTTAAATTGGCATAGTCCCATTCTTTTGTGCAACGCTACCTAAGTGAAAAAAGGAAGCCATTACCTCCATTAAGATATTCAGGTTTCATAACGCAAAAACCTCCAGAGTCTTTCTAAAATGTTCAGTTTATTTTGGCTTACCCCAAAATACCATCCTCAAAATGCTCATATACTAATGTGTCACAGTATTCTGCACTAGGGGAACAGGACAGATAAACTATACAACTATTTATTGCAATAATTCCTCCTTTCTACCCATTGTGCCTCCTCCCCGGAGCACTGTTGTTTAAACAAAGAAATGGCATGTAAATAGCCATTGATAATGCTCTGAAAGAAGGACACGGGCCACTTGGTGGCACTCCACCCATATAAACTATTTTAGCACTAGACAGACTGACAGGCTATGCAACATCCACCCCAGTAGGGTCCCCCATCCCAGACTGAGCCTGTCCCGTCAAGTCCTGTGGAAGATGCTGATCATTGCACACTTATTTAGGAGACTTCCTAAATAAGATCAGACTAGGAGACACCACAATTTGAACTGATGACAATAGTTACTGAACATCAGTAGTGCTGCAGGCAACAGAAGGTTGTTATATCTTTGCCCAGAAGACTATTGATTCCACATTATAAATTAGAAAAAAACTGAAAGGCAGATGCCTCCCTCAAATACCTGGCACAACACAGGCATTCAGAGCACAATTCAAATTGGCTGTTGGTCTGTGAGATCAAGCTGTGAGGGACCAAGGAAGTAGTTGACATGATTTATGGAAAAAGATCATACATTAAAAGACCACCTACAGCTTTCTAACACCTGAAGGAGATGCATGTTGAAGTGCTCATTGCCTTTTTGCCAGCTGTACCAACTGGTCTAACAGTAGAGGCTACTTCTCTACACAACCTACTATTAATCTGCCTCCGCATTTCCACCACTTGCTGATCAACACCTGTTGGACAAGCTATTTCACCCTCTTTTAAATGCAGTCCACATGAAGTCATTTCAGCACACTTGCACAGCCAAGTCTTTTTGCATTTGATCTCACTTGTGTAAGTAGGACTGACCCACGTTTAACCATGTAAGTTATTTACCCAAGTTTACAAGCTCCCTGGTCTCTCCTAACTCGAGACCTCCTGAGAATATCAAGTTGCAGCAGTCACAGCCTTAGCGCTATCAGCAGCCCACAAGCTCTGCTCCAGCTGCTCAGACTTGTGTGTCAGGATATTGGCAGTATTGGCATTATCTGCTGCTGAGACCCCATGTTGCTTGGGAGAGGGGTGAATTCTGCTGTGAATAGCCTCTGTCCTGACACCCCAAATCCTCTCTGTGTTATCTGAAAGAGCTGTGGAGCCAGCATTATGCACCTCAATATCCCATTCCTTTATTTTTTATGGAAATAGAAGGGCTAACATCTATTTCATTTATTTATTAGCTATTAGTGCACTTATTTTATCGTTCAGTTGAAAACCCATAAAACCCATCCTTCTTCCAAGGTCTCTTCCTTATGAACTACAAACGTAAAGGCCTTACCTGCATGTAGCCCTTTGCCATCACCATGTCTGAAACAGTACAAGCAAAGGCTGGAATAAGTCAGAGGCCCCACTGTACTCAATTAACATAAAATAAGAGCGGCATAAGAGTTACCTAAACACAGATAAAATTTGTTGTCTACATCAACAATAAGCAACAAGATGGAAGATCTTTCCCCTCACATTCATGCATCCAAGTCATGAGAGTTACAGAGTAAGAGCCTACTCCAGATCTGCACAAAGGCATCTTGCACCCACTACCCACCCACCCCAAAGCGGCCATTTGGAGGCACACCTGCTCAAAGGGACACCAATAGGAGCTCCATTGCTCCTTCTGAAATACAGCCTGCTACATCCAGAGAACAGGCAACAAATGAAAATATTGAACAGTATTGGCCCCCATGTCAAGCCCTGGAGTTCACTAGTGAATTGCCTCCAACTGAACTGTATACTAGTGGTAACAACCCTCTGGGTCTGGTTGTTCAGCCAGTTTTTAATCCACTTCACAGTCCACTTAAACCATGCTTTTGTCAGCTTGTCTATGATGATGTTATGGGAGGCAGCGTCAAAAGCTTTACTAAAGGTAAACAACAACCACTGCTCTTCCCTCATCCACCAAGGATGTCAAGCTTGATTTCCCCTTTGTAAACACATGCTAACTACTCCCAATCACCTTCTTATCCTTCATATATTTGGAAATGGTTTCCAGAAGGACTTTCTCCATCACCTTCCCAGTACAGAGATAAGGCCAATTGGCCTATAGTTCCCTAGATCCTCCTTCTTAAAGCATAAGAGCTGTACTTGCTCTCTTTCAGTCTACAATAACCTCTTCCAGTGACCAGGACCATTTAGAGATAATCAAGTGGCCACATAATGACATCAGACAGCTCCCTCAGGACTCGTGTATGCAACCTGTCAGGCCTCACAGACTTAACATATGTCCAGTTTCAGTGCTCCCTAACCTGATCCTCCTCCTCCACTGGCACTAAGTCTTCCTTGGTTGAAAATCCCTCCTATCTTAGAGGCCTAGGATTCATGAAGGCCAGTTTTACTGGTAAATAGAGGCACTGGGTACTTTGCCATTCTCCATGTCTTCCCCTGCCCCATTCAGGAGCAAGCTTACATTTTCCCTTGTCTCCCTTTTGCTATTTATGCATTTCTATAATACTTGTTGCCCTTTGCATGACTTGCGAAATTCAATTCCAGGTTATCCTTGGCTTTTCTGTACCTATCCTTGCATTAACATTGCAGGACCCTGGGTCACCTGCCCCTGTTTCAGCCTATTTCACACTTCCTTTTTATGTCACAGCATAGTCAGGAGGCTCCTTGTTTATCTACGTGGGCCCCCCCACTGCCTTTACTTGATTTCCTACCTGCCAGAAGGTGATCTCTGACTATCAGCTAGCTCTCTTGCACCCCTTTTCTCTCCAGGGCTATATCCCACAGGATTCTTCCAGGCAAACGTCTGAAGAGAGTGAAGTCTTCTCCCATGAAAACCTGGGCTGTGGTCCTGCTTTTTGTCCTGCTCCCTCCTGTTAGGATCCCAAACTCCACCACCCCACAGTCATTGCAGCCAAGACTGCCTTTGACTTCCACATCCATGAGCATTTCCTTGTTTTTGTCTAGCAGAGCACCTTTCCTAGTTGGTTCCTTAATCGGCTTTCTCAGGAAGTTGTCATCAATGCACTCAAGAAGTCTCCTAGATTGCTTGAGCTCTGCTGTATTGCCCTTCCAACAGGTATCACGGTGGTTAAAGTCCCCCATCAGGACCAGAGCATGTGAACATGAGTCTTCTTCCAGTAGTTTGAAGAAGGCCTGGTCTATTACTTCTACTTCTTCCTGATCGGGATGTCTACAGCAGATACCCATTAAAATAGCACCCATGCTAATTTGCCCACTAAGCTCTCAACTATCTCCTGACCCATCTCAAGGCAAGAGCTCCATGCATTCTAGCTCCTCTCGTAGAACAACTTCTCCTCACCTTCCCAGCCAGTCCTTCCTAAAGCCTGTATCCCTCCATCGTAGTACCCCAGTTACATTGGCTACCCCACATCTCCACAATACCAATGCACGCAAATAACTCTTCCTGTTCGCTCCCCATGCATTATTGTAGAGATTCTTCAGAGTCAAAGCATGCTGATCCTCCAGTACAGGCTTGAGATGACCATGCTTTTGTCATATGCATTAAGAACATTAAAGAAAGTTAAACCTTTGGGCTTTGCTCTACCCCTCCCTGCTTTTGCAGAAGTCTGCATCACCAGTTTAAAACTAACCAAAACAATTTGAGAGTCCACTTACCACCTGCAATTCACCCTTGCACTACTTTAGTATGAAAGAATTTAAGCCTTGCCACAGTGAATGGATACAGGGGGAAGAAAGGAAAGCAAGGTAGAAGGAAATATATGAGAAGATATAGTGCAGGCAGCTACACTCTAGGAAAATGAAAGCTGAACTCTTGCAAATTTTACTCCCTACTTCAGGAAGTTTTGATGACGAGCAGCTAATGAACAGCACTCATCTGGTACTCTGATCACTAGGATTTATTTATTGCAAACTTCACCCAAGAGCCAAAACCATAATAGCTTGTATATATGAACTTAAGTATTACCTGTAAGTCATTTTCCTCTGCAGAAACAAGTTTACATGAACTATAAGGTGTGAAGATAACCAGTTATCCTTGCCTGCATGTATCTTGCTATTATCATAAGCCTAACAATTCTCCTCTTTGAGGAGGTAATAAGGGACTGAAGATGATACCTTTCGTGACCAGGTAACAGTACTGAAGAGGCAGCTTTACATACTAAGTTTTCTAAAGCAGCAAGTAGCTTTAGTAAGGAGTCAGTACATGCTTTACCCAACCAGCAGGGCATGCCTTGTTAGCCTCTATTGTATGCCTGTTACAGAGCTCAGCTATTAAGCAAGTGGCAACAGCACAACATCAGCCTAGGATTAAAACAAGTCTTTTAACTGACCATCTTATAACTGGCAAGTCCCTCAGTACCAGCTCCCATTATTATGGTATGGGTAGCCAGAAGACAACATGTACTATTTACTCAGCTACATAATGACAGCAACAAATTTGACCCTGCCTATCATAGCAGGAATACTCATACCCAGTCAAGTACCCACCTCCTTTCTCCCAAGAAAAAAAAGAAATCAAGTTTTAGGTATCAGGATCCAGAGGACATTTGCCTGAACTCATTGCATACAAAGGATAATACCATTTATTTTTTCAGTCTGTTTTTGCTTCATGCTATTACAGTAATAATGATGATTCTCCATACTAAAATTTCACTTTAAAATTTGTTATCACAGTATGATAAACAGAACTTTTCAAAATTGAGATTATTGCCACTTGGAATATGTTTTATTGTTCAAAAACACTGCACCAAGATAAAATCCATCACATACATTCTTTATCATCTATATCTTCAACACCAATGTAACTTTCAGGCAGGTCATGCATGAAAACCACTCTTCCAATGACATTAAAAAACTACTTGAAGGCACCGTGTGTCCTTCAGATCTCAGACTCCAAACAAGTTAAGTTTTTGCCTGAACAAGGATTACATACATCCAGAACAACTCAAACAGCAGGAAAAAAAAATAAAATCCATTCAGGACTTCTTGAAGAACAGCATTAGACTTCATTGCCTTCCTTCATTCAGTGCTATGCTTTTGCTTTTCCACATCTTCATTAAATAATGTGCGACTTAAAAATTATGTTACTGATGTCTCTTCACTGAGACAAGGCATGCAGTAAGGGAAGAGGGAAAGCTGGTCACTTCCAGGCTGCCTGTCTACACATTTGTTCTTGTAGATTAGCAAGCCACTGCTTAAGTTAAAAAAAACAGAGTAGGAATGAATGCACCCAAGTTAAATGGCTTTTAAGAATATGTTAATATATAGAACAACAATACCACCTACAGTTCTGTTTTACTGACCTCTGTTCATGTTTATTTGAAAACAAGTTTTGTCAAACCATTATGGGCAATTTACTTTTGTAGACTTAAATAAAATTTGGTTTTCAAATATTGCTGGTTATTTGGATAACTAACTCTTTATTAGAAGGGTAGTTATTAAGGACTTGTAAGGCATCAAAACATTAAATACAATGGCTCCCATTGTTGTGTAGTACTTTTAAAAAGGCAAGCTAAAAAAAATTAGTAGATTGATTATTGATGGGGTCATATTCACAACAGGTGTTTTGGTTTTATCCCCACTGTAATTGTCACAGCAACTGTAGATGGCAAATCTTCCTTGGTTGTAATTCAGGATGAGCATATTCCCTGGCTTATTTCAAGTTAGATATTTAGTTCTTTTTCTCCATCCTGCCAAGAGAAGAACAGGTTTTTGTAAGAGTGAATATTGGACTTCGATTGTAAGCAAGAATCCAGATGCATAGTAGAACTCCAGGAATGAAGGACACCTGGCCAGTTATTTATGCAAATACTGGTCCACTTGCAGTTTTCTTAAGTCTTTTTGAATTTGTAGTTCAGGAGGCTTCATCCTCTCATTGCTCCACACAGATTTCTTAGAGTAGAAGAGAAAAGCCACAATCCTGACTCATCAGGATTGCTTGGGGCAGTGTCTGCACCACTAGCTAGATACTGAGGGTGTGAGACTTGCAGCCTGCACCTCAGTTACACTATCAGATCTACCCCATATATACAAGAACAGTCAGCTTAGGTTTTTCTTGATTTGCCTTTGACATACAACTCCTTCACAGATTTATGGATGTTTCCATCTCAGGAGTTACTGAGATGAACACATGTCAACTAATCAACATAATACATTAAGCAAAATCAAAGATAGCCAGCAGCTGCTGAAAGCTCTGTCTATATCCATGACCATAAGGATTTTCAGCCTTTTCTGTGTGGACCCCTCCAAAGCTTTGCAGGAAGTGCAAGGCAGCAAGTCACATTTCAGCCTGTCACAACAAGCTTGTTTTTCCACTACCTTTTGCAAACCGATTAACAAGTGCAGAGGCCACCCAGGGGTTTGCACCACAGTTAAAAGCCACTAAAAGATCATCCCAAGAGCCACTGGTTTATGGCTTCCCGTTTTTTAAGTAGAACTTGCCTGTATTTGATCAGTCGTCCTCCTTGAATAAGTTGTGCAACTTCATTAGTCAAGTGGCATGCAAAGAGAAGCCAGTTCCTTGGCTGCACTTTGTAGGCAAATCTCATGAAAGTCAAGGAGTAACAACACAGTGCTGTAAAACATGACATATCAGTGGATTATTTTTAATACCTGTATTTTGTTGAGAAATCAATTTCATACTAGCAAAATGTAATGACATGCAGAATGCTTCTCACTGGCATTTGAATTTTCCAGTTGTCCTACAGACTCATCCACTTCAAGGATCCAATGCAGAAAAATATATAGCAGCGCTAATTTTACTACACAATAAATTGTGGGGCTGCAGCTTTCAACAAAACAAGCTTGTTTTCCCTCAGTTTCCTGTGATGCAACTGAAGCAGTTTTTGGTTATTACCTAAACTATCTCAGCCAAAGCATAAAGAAATCTTGTTGGTCTTGTTAATCCAAATGAGATATGGCAACAATTATCCTGACAATTTCTAGGATAGTATTTTTAAAATAAGTAATTTTAATACAGTTCTTACTGGAAAAGTTCTAAAATGGACTTTAAGAGAAGGAGGTTCCCAACCCCAAGAAAACATGACCATTCAGAAGCATAAAGCTTTGCTATCTGCTTTCCAGGAAGGCAAGAAACCATTTCAATCTACCCTCTTGCCATAAGTGCATTTAAATACAGGAAATTACAACCCAGGGAGTCATTAGTTCTGCAAAGTTCAGTTTTAGCTTTGACAATTACAGAGAATAAAAAAGATCAGGAAATTGTTCAAGGAATAGCCTTTTTTCAAATACAGAATCTAGAACACAAATGTTTGTACACATACCACATTTTGTATACTTGCAAAAACTACCCTAAAAAGGGGCAGTTAGCACAACCAGATGCTAACACCATCAGAAGTATCACTGCTGCAATTAGCGTACTACTAGTAGTTCTAGTAGTGACCTTTTAACCGGAGAACTACTAACGAGTTCTGACTGTAAAATGGCAGTTCAGTTATCTGGGAGTACAAGAACAAAATACCTTTTAAAAATGGAGTTTGCAACCCAATATATTTTTTTAGGCAAGAACTTACCAGAGGTGTTAATGGGTCAAAGAACCATGAGCAACATCGTTAAAAACAATGTGCTTAAAAGAAACACTAGTAAAAGAAGAATTAATTACTTTATCTGACTGGGCAGATATTTGCACCCAGCATGTGGGACTACTTCAAGTTTTCAGAAGTCCAGCAAGTTGAAGTCTGATTCTACATATAGAAAACCTTTTAGTTTAAGGGCAGCCTAGCAACTACTTAATATTTTTAAATTTCTGTTCAGCTGTAAGTCAGATCAAATCCAGTAACAGGAATAAGTAGCTGCAACTGGAGATTAACAAGTAAAAGTGACCCTCACTTTCTCAAGCTTTAATCTGCATTATTTCATTTCTGAGTGCCTGATTTTTTTTTTTTTTTAAAACAGGATAACTTAAAAAGAGTCAAATACTTATCTGAAGATGTTTGACAATTATAGCAGATATCCAGAACATTGATTCTGTTTTGAGAACACTGGGTTTGCTAATGAGTTTCAAGTTCAAGTGCAATTGAAGTGTAAATTTGGGGGGGGGGGGGGGGGGGGGGGGTGCCGGGGGCGGAGCGCAGATTCGTTGTG
>VXAL01006007.1:711273-765225 GCA_013399475.1 Chauna torquata | reverse complement strand
CGGGCCCGCGGTCGCTGCAGGGGCGGCCTGCCGGAGGGGGTCCCGCGGGGGGTTTAAAGGCCCCGTTTACAGACTTCGGGGCTGGGAGCGCAGGGCCGCGACGGGAGAGAGCACTGCGACGGTTCAGCCTTCCCTCTGACCCAGGGCCCGGCGCTCGCAAGCACTTTCCATTTCCTCCCTGAGCAGAGGCCGCTTGTTTAGACTGGCAGATAAACTCTAACCCTGCTAATACCATCTCCATAAAATTTGGGCCAGTCAAACAAATTCCTGTATGTGAACGACTCCGCTTATCTTTGCTCAGTGCACTAGAGATAGTGAAAATGGATGTTTATCTGCTCCGACTGTTTTCCAAAGATTTGCAGCCTCAGTTTTTACAGCCTGGAGCTGGCCCATGAGTGCAGCCTGGGCCATACCTGTGCTCCGCAGGAAGCCCCGGAGACCACAGGGACTCCATTCCCTTCTGCTTCCCTCCTCTTCCTGGCAGGATCTTGGGGAAAAAAACAAAGGAAAAGAGTTCTTCGTCTTTCTCCCCATCGTTGCTTGCTTGGGGAGCGGCAGGCTTGGGGAGCGGCAGAGTCCGTGCACATCCTCTCCTTTATCTATGTCCTTAACACAGGGTATGACACCACACAGCCACTGCTGTGTGGGAGTAAAACTTTTAATCGTACTGATACACAGTGTTACAAAAAGCCAAAATACAGCCTAACGTATTTCTATGGTCTGTTTAGGCTCCTCATTTAAAAGCAGAAATGAATCTGAAAGAGATCTGAAGGAATCACTTATTTGAGTTGATTTGACTTGTGCCAACACAGGGAGGGTGTATGGAAATCAGTCCTGTATGTGCAAACAGACCCTCACGTGCTGGGATTCCTCATATCCTACGTGGCCTGCTTCAGTCAATAGTTTTTGAGATACAGTTTTAACTAAAATGAAGACTAATTTTTCTTTACTGAGAATACATCTGTTTTTTTCGTGACTGTGTGTATAGAGAAGAAAAAAAATCTTCCATCTGCTTTGGAAGACTGTTCTTTAGTCTGTCTTCCAAAAACACATAAGTTTTTTTTTCATCATTTTCTCACAGACTGTGCCTTTTAAATCTTTTATCATTTTCCTTACTTCATCTAGACTCTTACCTACTTGTTTACAGCTTTCTTAAGACAGCCCGATGTGGTTCATAATGTTTCAGTCAAAGCCTTCCCAGCAGTGCAGAGTCCTTCTCTAATTTTGAGGGTATCCCACTTTGCTTTCAAAATAGTTAACAGAAAAATCATTAGCTGGATATGTGCCCAGAAGAAACCAGTCCCAGGTGACAGGCCCTACCAGTTAAACAACTAAAGCAGCAAGCAATGATTTGGAATATGCTTTTGCTGCAGTCGTGTATGTATTTATAGTGGTCTTACTTACATACCATTTTTTAGGTTTCTTGTATCATATGGGACAGTGGCAAAAACCGTACAAAACAAACACACAAACACAAAAGCCCCCAAACCTTAATATGTCACATTCATAGCTTCCCTGTTATCCACTTAGCCTGTTAAATAGAGAAATCAGATTTATTTGACATGATTTGTTCATGACAAGTCCATGTTAGGTCTGTTTTTAAGCATGTTGTTCCCTGAGTGTTCCCTGATTGTTTAATAAATTATTCTAGCAACCTTTTTGGTTATCGGTTAAACCGTTTGACTTGTAATTTGCTGGATCATTGTTGACCCGTTCTCATCAGACACACGCTCTTCTCCAGTGCTCCCGGACTGTCCCGTCCTCTCTGCGAGCTGGACAATGATCACTGATGATCTCAAGTTGCTTCTGCCTGGTGGCTCTTGGAGCAAGTTTCATCAGGTCTTGCCACACATTGTTTTCTGAAATATATTTCAACCAATTTTTTCTTGTCTGAACGATCGTTGTATCCATTTCTCACTCTTCATGTAGACCTATTTTGAGTTACTATCGTCATACTTTTGCCTCTACCTCTTAGGGGCACTTTCTGCATTATTCGATGGCTCTGCAATTTTCTGTCTTCTTTTGATTTTGGATGCTCTTGTCAAACTTCTTTAGTTGTCTTTTATGTCCCATGATAGTTGAAACTGATTTAATGGCTTACCATTTCTGATTCTGTTTTCTGCAGGCTTGACACCGTTTATTTTCATCTGTTCATATGAACATACTTATTGTATGTTCCCTTTTGGTTTTGAGGTCATGAGGTGCTTGTGAATAAGCCAAGCCACTTACATCTGAGAAAGGTTCCTATGTTTCTTCCATTCAGAATAGCAATTGTAGCTCCTTTTTTTTTTCAGAGATGGGTCCCCTGTGATTTTTTTATCCCTTAGATTATGTTCACAAAAACCCTACCTGTTTTTTCCCGATATTTCTTCCTGGAATTCCCATTGCTTTCATTTGTTTCTCTTTAGCCTTGTACTTCTGACCTCTCCGAGGAGATTTCTCTGAAGTTTATTAGGCTGTTCAGTTATTCCTGTTTTTCCTCAGCCTTTGGCCCAGTCACTACTTTTTTAACATAATTATTGACTTTTGTTACTGGCGATCTTTACTTTAAACTCTTCAAAAGCAAATGGATGCTGTGTTTCCTTCAGAAGGGAGTTTGCATATCGCAAATCCTCCACTTCTGTGTGCAGGGGTGGCAAGAGTGAGCCTCCCAGCTGCGGGGGATGTATGGCCTTCCCTGTTCTCCTCATCCCAGAACTACGGTTCAGGAACTTGCGCTTTGTGATCTCAGCAGCTGCAGCTGCTGTGTAAGGGGGCCTGCCATTTTTCTCGTTTTTGGGCAGCTCGTTCTTCCTGTTGGAATGCCTTTGCAGGCACGTGCCTAGTGGCATGACCTTGGCAGGGAGAAAGGAACATGATGCCTGTCTGGCATTAAAAACAGTGAAGAAAGTCATGTTACGGACGTCACAGAACTGAAGACGGTGAACTAATGTTATTCAGTAGTTATGCTTCTGGCGTAAGACATGAAATCAGTCCTAAAGGATCTATCTATTATAACTGTTAACGAACAGCCGTAGGGAAAAGTGGTGGTGCATTTTCCCAGCTGTGAAAGGAGTTGCAGGAACACATAATTTGAGTGTTGTGTGACAGATGAGGCAGCAACACTTAGACAAGGTGCTCAATAAACTGTGACTTCAAGACTAAAGGTATGTATTCTTTCCCTGATGTCATAGCTCCAAAGGTGCAGTAAAAATATGCAGAAAAGGTGGATTGTTATCCCAATCTTTTTAGACCTAGCAATGAAATGTCAGTTCACTAAGGTGGACACAAATCGCCTGGTAGGTAGATGGGAAGATGGACTTAAGCCATTGACTATGACATTTAGTCAGCTCTCAATATCACATGGAGCCAAGCAAGAGCACAGCTTGATGTGACACCTGCATTTTTCTTCGCATCTTTCATTACAGATACGTCATCCCTTGGAGCTGGCGTGGTGCTTGAGGAGGTTTATTCCGTGTGGAGAATACTGCAGTAACTTTAAGTAGACTGGACACCTCAGAAAGCTGACTCGGGAGGCTGTCTTTTGTAAATAGTGAATGAGCTCTGTAGAATGCATGGTGACCCCTGACACGTTTGCAGAGACATCTTAGTAGAAATATGAATTTAGTATTAGTCTAAAGAAAACCGAAGTAAGTGTGCAACAACTAAATCACTTTAGAAGGCCTCATTTTAGAAACATTTTAAAAAATGCAGACATACTTAGCCCTGAAAATACATCAGCTAACAGGTAGCAAATCCCACACTGAATTTGCAAGATTATTAGTTTCCATGTAAAACCTTATCAATTAGGATAAATTATTACACCGTGGAGCTAGATCCATTTCATCATTTGCAGCTCTCAGTAGGATCTGGAATAGGATTGAACATCAAAATAAAAGCCGTGTATGTCCAGCTGAGGACCTGCAACTAAGACAATGATGTAATATTTGTAAAATCACAACAAAAAGATAGACTCTCCTTTGTAAGTGGCCAAAGGAACACTACGATGTAGGAGTTATAATGGACAAAAGCGAAGAGCAGCACAGATGCAAAATGGATCTGGAAAAGAAGCTGGATTGCTGGGAAATAAGTATTGGCAAATTAGCAACTACAGTAATTAACTATCATAATTGAGCAGCTAAGAAAGCTGGGCAGCAGGAACTGCAATAAGAGGTACTACCTATAACAAGGAAAAAAGAAAGGATTTTGTCAGAGTAGAACACAAGTATTACTGGTAAGTGTTGCTATTATCATTGCCTTTCCCAACTTTACCTGCAGAAAGACCTGGCTGTCGCTGTTAGGCCGGGCAGGTCTGAACACTTGAAACTTTTATTAACACGGCTATTCCTAGTATTCTAAACCCTATTTGCAGGAATTGAGCAAACTCTGGCCCTGCCACAGTCGATAGCATAGAAAACAGAGTCCTGTGCTGCGAAAAGCCTGTCCAAGGACCTACCCTGCTCGGAATAAAAACAACCCCAAACCAAAAAACCACAATGCGTTCCCCTGCTTAAGCTTACAGTACAGCTATTGTTTAGGGTAAGTTTCCTCCCGGCAATTTTTTCCCTAAAAGCCAAATGACTGTAGACAAAGGGTGCACCCTGCACAGGTAGCACTTGGTGTGTGTGGTGCAGGTGGACGGTGGCAGGGACTTAGGGCAGCTGGAGGATGTAGTTTCTCTGTGATGAGGCTGCTCTGAGTCCTAAATTAGTCACACATGATAAAATGGCCAGCCAGAATTGCAGCTGGAATTATTTAAGCCAACTTCATGCTGAAATACATGTAGTGGTGATGGCTATATTCATCTGAGCTTTTACTGTCATGAAGACTGAGCTGATTTTAAGTGTTTCAAGACTTTTTCTGGGCTAAAGATCATCTCTACAGTTTACTTATTTAACAGTACTTCAAAGGAGATCGTTTTAGATTCTGTTTTTAAATAAATGTGTATTGCTAAGGCTGTTTAGAATAAGTCAAGTTTTACAATATAGGGAGAGAACAATTAGCAGGTTTATTTGCATGTTGCTTATACTTCTAATTGGTAACGTAGCTACAGGCACTGGGCTCCAAGGGTACAGTGATCACTGTTTAAAAATGAACACTTGTAACAGTATTTGTTTCTTACTAATAAAATGCTCTTTTTTTTTTAAGTAAAGAAATAATTCCTGGCTACTATGATAATAAATGGTCTTTTTTTTTTTTTTTTTTTTTTAAAATCATGCCCCATGTCCATATGAGAAGAATGACTGAACTGCTGTTTCTCACATCACACCACTGCGTTGCTGGTATCCTTCAAGCAGCTGTTGATGATTATCTTGTGTTTGGGGAGGAAGGGATAAGGCCTGCTTGTTCAGTCAGGTGCACTCTGTACTTTATATTGCTAAATTGGGTCAGCTGGGGTAAGAAAGCTGCTGCTTGTAACACCGCATTGCAAAATTCTCCTCCTTCACTCAGTTGGGGAAATCTTATTTTACAGTTGAATGACATATAATAACTTTATTGCTGTAATTATAATCTCCAGAGGAGCAGAGCAGGAGGGCTGGCAGCGCTTACCTGGCAAGCTGCACCTCCCAGCAGGGGCTGAACTGGGCTGCAAAGCAGAAGCTGGTGATTATTCCAGCTGGATTAAAAAAAGGTAGAAATAGTTTTCTGAGGAAGAAGCATTGATGACACAGCATGAATAACTCAGGTAAGGTTGTGAGGAAGGTTTCAGCTGATGCTTATTTTATCTTGTGTTTTTGCTTGGATGTTTTTTGTTTTAGTTAATAAAATCAAAACCATGGAATAGAATTAATATGGGCTGTGGGTGCTTTGCAGTAGGTGCCTTTGTTCCTGCCTTGCGAAGTGTCAGCTGAAACACACATTTCATGAAGAGAACTAGTCATGCATTTTCTCCCAAGCTTTCCATGACCATCTTAAAGTGTTTTATCCAATAAAAACGTCCCAAAGGTTGCAAAGAGGAGACTGAAATCGGGGTTCTGACTGATGGCAGAAACTGAAGAGATCAAAGTTCAGGCACGCTGTTAATTAATGACAGTCATTTTAGCTGTATAATCCTGTCCTCAGAAATCATGCATCACTATTGAGCTGAACAAATATAAATTTAGTCAAACATGATAAAAATACAGGCTCCCAGGATGCTTCACTACTAATAAATTCATGTCTAATGTTTAAATATGCTGCTTCACTGTACCTTGGATGCCCCCAGTTGAGGCTGGGGGATCAGTCCTGGTAGAAAAGTACAATGTTGTGCTTCTTGCCACTTTCAGCTCTTCCCCTGCTAAAGAACAACTCCCCGGACTAGTGCCTCTGGAAAACCTTGAATGCAAATATTGGTAGCCTTGATTTAGTAAAAAAGCAGATTAGCACTCCTGAGCCAGAAAGGTGTGATTACACCTGAGCTCTCTTTGGTCTAATTACTGTATCCTCAGTGGTGTTAAATCTGCTTGGAGCCAATTTTTGGGTGGGTGGACTAAGATTTCTCCCACACACTGGTAAATGGTGAGAGCAAGACAGTATCTGGGATGCTGTTGGCTTACTAGAGGAAGCCAAAGGTTGTCTCTGGTAGAATTGGTGATGCTCGCCCAGATAGGGACCCTGAAATCACCTTTGGCCTATTTTTTTAACAGGCTAAAAAAAAAGGAGGGGGGGGGGGGGGGGGGGGGGGGGGGGGGGGGGGGGGGGGGGGATTTCAGTAGACTACAGTGGATAAACAAACTGTGGGCATACAAGATGAGTAACTTGATGGTAAACATACCAAAGTCCTTTCCAAAGCTGCTGGGATCAAAGTGAAGTAAACAATAGGTCCTGGTGGACTTCTACAAGGTCATTCAGGACTCAACAGGGAGTCATTTAGGTTTATACAACATCCAGCAGAAAAAAAGGTACTGATTTAAGTAGGCATACTTTTAAGAAAATAGACAAACCTACTCCCAAATGTGTATGTGCAGAAGTGAGATGGGTGGCTGTAGACAACCAAACTCTGTGGTGTGGGTCCTTCTCTTATCAGAAAACTTGGAAATAGTGTGTCCCACAGAAGTCAGAGCCCCTCTTTTGTATGTGTATTGATCTTTCCAATAAACATTAAGTTCAGTTCTCAAGGACTTAAAAGTTTTTTTTTACGCTGAGGGTCTTCTAAAGTAAATATGACAACCAACATCCCGAAGCTGTGAAATACCTAGCTACTGATCCTCGCTGCCTCGAGCAGAGTGCGGAGTCTGCCCTGCACGCCCAGCTTCGCCATGTGGGTGAGAGGGGAAGACTTAGCCATGCCAGAAGCAAAACCTTTCACTCCGAGCAGGAAGCTCAACAAAACCTAACCGACAGGAAATTTGGAGCAGAGGAGTGCCCTGATCATGACAGCACCCTGTGACTTAGCTGCTGCTTTCTGCTCAGGGTGTCCTTCCTGAGGGCTGTGCAGAGGTCTGTCTTTACAATGTGCTCAGAGCAGCTCCTACTTGTCTTTGGAAAGCTCAGGAGGAGGCAGCGTGAACATTACCTCTGCATCACGTGAAAACCCTGTGACTCCAGTGCTTGCCAAGGGTACCACAGATCGGTGCAGGGAACCCCGTCAGCTCCTTGCTCAGGCTGGTGTTGGTCAAACCTGCACACCCACCTCCTGGGAACGTGACGCGAGCTTCCAGCTGGGTAGGCTCTTTAAGGCTAAAAAGGGGGACTGTCACCCCATGGCAGGGCACCCTGGCAGGGTCAAGACATGTCTGTGCCATGTCACACTTCAGGGACAGTGCTTGGGCAGTGTTTGTCACAGAGGTGGAACAGCTCTCACTAGATGCGAGCTTTAGTGTTTAGGACTGTTTAGGATTTTTAGGATTTACCAAAAATAGTTCTTATGGGAGTTGCTGACATTTACACATCTTGAAGCTGTATGCATTTGTGTGTGCATGTGTTAGGGTGGTGGTGGTGTTTTGCCTGGAACAGCTCCTTCTTGCACTGTCAGTATGCATTATTATGAGCAGCTGCATTTGTTATTGATAATTTACTTCCCTTCTTCACCCTCCCCTCGATTTTTTCTTTTAATACCCAGGATACTACAGTTAGGGTCTTGCAGCCTATCTGTCCATCTGTCTTGGGGGATATCTCACGGATGTGCAGAATCTGCATGGAGTCCGTCAGTTCACGAGTCATCACTTGGCTCCAGGCATTGGGAATTTGAGAACTGACGGTTTTGTGGTCTGTTTTTCACTCTCTTTAAAACAGCTTAATTCTAATGGGAGAGCTTATTCAAGATTTAAGTCTTCTTCATCTCTTTGAACTAGAAGGTTTCATTCATGCTTGGCATATATTTATTTAAGGCCCTCTTGTGGTTCACAGCATTAGTGCACTACTAATGCTATTGCTACTTATTTTGGTTTTAGGCCAGTAAGTTTTTTTGCCTTTTTTGGGCAGAACACCATTTACCATCTCTTGCTACAGGTTTTGTCCATATGGCACAGATGGTGTGAAATATAGTTCATTCCCTGACAGAGTTTTTGCCAACCCGTGTTAGTCTACAGACCCACTGCAAAGACCACAGCCCTGTAGCAGATAGTAGCAGGCTGATGGTTGAAATGAGACCAGAGGCTGACATGACAAAAGGTCAGCACTGTCAAAAGTGTGTAAAAGCTAACGGGTCACTCATCACTTCTCTGAAGATGTGAGATGCAGGTTGTTTCTGTTTGCTGTGTTTAAGGCTCTAATGTAACAGCTACCATGCCTAAAAGCTAAACTGTTTCCTACCAACAGGTGAAATAAAATCAGGCCTTTAGGAAAAGTCTCATGCGTTAATCCAATAATGTTCTTCTCTCAGCGCACAGCTTCTGACTCCAGGGGGAGATGGTTACTGACACTGGGGGGTGAGCTTCCCACTGCATCCCACTTGGCTGGGGTCTCTGCAGATGATAACAGTCAGTGGAGATTCACACTTGAAGTCCACCCACTTGTCCAGGTCAAATGCTGAGGAGAAGCACACCTTCATGCTTCACACAGGTTCACACCTGGATAAGCAGCTAGCCTGAATGGATAAGTAAAGCAAATAAACGATTACAACAGAGTTTACAACAGAAAGAAGAGCCCAGACAACAACATGGCAATTGGAAAGTCTGGGTAAATGCACTGGAAATCACCGAGTCTTTGCTTGCATGCCTTAGCAAGGAGACTAGCATTAGAATTCAAGCCTGCTTGCTGCAGTAGGGAAGTCGTGAGGCTTTGTGACCATGGCTATTTTTACCGGTGACGGCAGAACCTGAAGGACAGGAGGAATCAATTAGGCAGGAGCGTGCCAAGCCAGCCCAACGCACAGTCTCACCACAGACTGTGACTCACCAGCCTTTTTATAGACTAATTTCCTCGACAAAGAATGGGCTCAGGCCAACTTTGGTTGTTCAGAAAACTGAGAGAACCACGAATAGCTCTCCAGTCCAGCTGGATGAATGGACAGAAATCCCCTTCTTCCACCTTGCATCCAGAAAATGGGCAAATGGCATCTTCAGCAGGCAATGCACTGCAAAGTAATCTGTGGTTAACCTGAATAGCTGGGCATAGGCTAAAATCCTTGTCTTCAGTGCTGCTCCACGGCTTTTAGTGCCCAGGGCCTTATGTGCCACAGGGCTTCTTAACCGTGTCCTCTGCAGAGCTACGTATGTCAAACACCGGCTGGACTTGGGTTACTCCTGACCATGGTCATATTCAGGGAGGAATTAGAAGGGTGGAAGGAAGAGGAAGCCTTCTCCCCCCACCCCCCCCAAGCCCCACCTCGTTCTTCCCATTTTGATGTTCCTGTACCTGATAAGGGTTCTCCAGAGAAGCCTCCTTTTTTAACCACTAGACCAATAAAGACAATTTTACAGCAGTCATTGCCCTGCCTCCCTGGAAAGACTATAAAGGCAACAAGATGGACCTCTGGAAGAAAAGCTTGGTAAGGGAAAGGAGGAATAATTTGTGGTAGGCACTGGGGCATGGAGAAAGAGGATGGCAGGGGACATACAAGTGTCCTAGCTATGAAGGACCACAATGATTAAAGGAGCAGGAAGGGTCGCTTCTGTTAGGGACAGAGAAAAGAAAGAAAGGACAGAAGTGGTTGGAGGACAGGAGCAGCTGGCAGGAGACCAGAGGTATGAGGCACTGGGCAGAGCAGAAATCCTATGCCATGTATTTGAAGTCCAAGTTTGCTTGATTATGCTTACTTGGACCTGAATCATGTGCAGTTTTTTAATATCTAGTGCTGTTCCTGAGCTGGACTCATCACTTCTGTGATGCCATTGGGGTGATGGAAATCACAGGGGTGAACAGCAGTGTGATGTGGTAATGCCAGGGAAGCAGAACCAATCCCTCCAAGCAGGAGAGGCTGATATTGCTTTTGTGGTCACTGGCAAGTTCAGCAAGTGGAAGAGGCTATGCAGGCTGCTTGCCAGCTGCCAGCAGTTCTCAGAGAAACCATGCCATCGAAGATCGCTGAGGGGTAAGGGAAATCCACGTCAGGCAGCTTGTGTGAATGCTCACATTTGTCTGGCAGTGAAATCCCAAATTTGTCTGGTGGGTGAACTGTCTGGATTATGAGGGGTTAAAGGCTTACTTGTTGCTTCCCCAGTCAGAGGTTTGAGTATTAAGGCTGCACAGAGGTAACAGGTCCAGGTATAACTTGGAAAGGTAATGGTGTGCCTTTACCACGACCAACACATGGCATTCAAACACGGCCAGTGCTGGTGAACTGGAAAGGAATCATGCAAAAACAAGCAGGATCCTTTTTTTTTTTTTTATTTCTTTATAAAGAAAGGAAAGGATGGGCATGCCAAGCCAAAACGGCAGAGAACAGACAAAGGTGAGCACTGAGGCTTCTCCTAGGGGCCATCCACAGTCAGCCCTTGCCCTAGTACAGCACGGCTCCCCATCCCTCCTGCAGGGATCCCAGCACGCAGCCAGCCCTTCAGCACACTCACAGCTCTTTGCAGTCAGTTTGCACAGTTTCACAACACCGTCAGCCCATGGCACTGCGGGGCAGCAGCAGCTGAGGCCAGCAACAGTAGCAGCAGCAACACTGGACACAGTGCACAGAAAAGGGGGAGCAAAGAGCTTGTTTGCAAACAGTTGTATGTAACAATATAGAAAGTCCAAAGATCGTCATTCTGCTATAAAAATATTACGCTTCATAAAACCATGTACTATAAAAAAAATCTATTCAGAAACGCTGGTAAACATAATAAATATCTGTACACCGGCTGCCCTTTTCATACAGGAAATTTAAAAAGCGTGAGCTTCAGAAATCATTGTAAACATGAATGTGGAGCCTGTAAACAAAGTGCTAGATCATGGTTCGTATTTTGTCAAATTCATTTAATACTGCTCAGGTAAACCCCTTGCACACGTCGTCACACATCATGTGTGCTCTGTAGCATTCTTGTTCTGCCCAGGCTTCCACCCACCCCTCACCCAGATACTGAGAATTTTAGTTACGTACACAGCGAGAGCCTTACTTTTAACTTCACTTTCTGAGCAAAAACACTCAAATTTTTGCTAGTTCTCAGAATCCGAGGGGATGCGTGCTTGCTACTTGTACCTGTTGTGGGCAGCCGTGGAGGGGCCGGCGTGGGGCCCGGGTCCCAGGAGCGGCTGCGCCCCGACGCCTCGGGGCGGCGCGGAGCTGTAGGAGCAGGGACGGCTGGCACGTAAGGGTACGCACTTCTACGGGACTTTGATGTATACTTCAAAAGGAGAAAAGAAAATGGGCTTGCATATTTTCCTTTGTCATGAACTGTATTAAAACACCTTAATAGCATTATTTTAATCCTTTTTATTTTAAGCTGAAGGATATCTGAGCTGGCTGGCCCCGTTGTGCCGCTTGCCTATCTTTTAGGATTCAGACGCGTGACCCTGGAGCTCACTTGGCTCTTGTTTAAAGGAGCAGTCTGCAGATGTTCAGCAAGGGAATTTTGCTTCTAATTGTTTGCTTTGGCATTTTTGCTACAAACATCTTAAGATACAGCATCAAGAAACCTGAATGAAGATCATTTTTGTGTGGAAGCTAAGATACCGCCTTTTCTGCTGCAGTAATCTGCTTTACCTTTCATGTTTTTCTGCCTTCCTCCTGCGAGGGATCTGGTGCACTGTTGCACTCTACAAAATCAGGAATTTCCTTTGTAAAAATGGATGATTTAAAGACAAACCCCAGGATTTTTCCTATCTTCTTGTAAGGTCAACGGTGGCAAAAAAACAAAAACAAAAAACACAGTCAGCGCCATTTCCCCATGGCATGTCATCTGCAATGCCTTCTGGTTACTGGCAGTTTATACGAACTTGTGGCAAAATTCCGGAAGCCTGGATTTGTCTTCCACCTCTGCGTGCACAACCTGGCGTGGGTAACGCGCTGCTCTACAGAAACCCAGCCGCGCGTTGCCCTGACCCCAGCCGCGCCTGAACCCCGCTCAGCGTAACGCTGAGGGAAGCTGCAGCCGCGCCGACGTGCTGACAGCGCTGCCGGCAGAGAAACGCTGGTGCCTTGCTGCTGTCCCCAGCCACTTGTCCGGATGCCCCAGCGTTTGCTTTGCCCCATGGTGACCTGGATAAGGGAGGTGCAAAAGCACAGATGAGCAGCTAAGGTCAAGAGAAAGCGACTGGCTGCCTTTTTTAGCATCGGCGCTGGAGCATGCTGGCGGAAGCTCTGTGGACCAGTGGCAAAAGAAACCCTTGTGGCACACAAGACTGCACGCGGGAGTGGTTTAGGGGATGAGCTGAGCTCTGCCACAGCTCCTATCAGAGACACACAGCAACTGCCCGACTGGAGCAAGGTCCCTTTACTGAGGTGTACCAGCGCCTCGTACGAGTTTTCAGTTCTTGTGCTCTGGCACTGCACTACACAGGCAAAAAGATTTTTTGTCCTTTTTCTGTGCCTTAAAGATTCGCACACTGATTTCTAATAGAGTCTGATCTACCCATTATGCCAACAGATTTATCATCCCTTTCAAACTCAGTCCAAAACCTGTTCAGCCCTAAGTCTGGCTGAAAACAGTCCCAGTACTGCACGCAGGGTTAGGTGAAGCAGAGGGACACGATCTGTGCTTTGCAGAAGCGCGACACACGCTGCTCCTCCCAGTGCCCTGTGCCTGGGTCATCCCCGTGCCCTGGGGTGATATCGGGGAGTTGCTCAAGCTGGTTTTCTGCAGAAGCAAACAAGAATCTATTGTCAGACAACCTTCTTTTTTTATTATTTTTTTTTCCAGATGTAGAGATTGATTACAAAGTGTCTGTGGTGTCACTTGTGTTCTGATGAAAAACTCAGGCTGTATAAATGCTATCTGCTGTTAAAACTTGCTGAGAAAAAATCAGGTTTTAAATAAATAAAAATTCATGCGGGACTGTGGGCAGGGGCAGCCCTCCCTTTGAGCAGCATCTCCCACACCTCTACACACACACAAGCTGCGGTGCTGTGTGGGAAACAGGGCAACTCTTCCAGCTGCCTCAGGACCATTTGGCTTCTTTGAAGTCCTGGAGCTGCAGAGATGGGAGCCAGCTCTGCAAAACTGCCCTCTCTCTGCTGGGCAGACTCCACTCTGCTGAGCTGACGGACAGCTTGTGAAGTGCCTCTCCAGACAAGCTGACTGTGTCCGTGACAGATACGCTTGAGGATGCCTTGGACTTTCATTGCTTTGTGCACTTTGATGGTTTGAAAATGGAACTGTACTATTTCTAATAGCCTAAGGCACTAGGTCACTTTATTGACTAATAACCCGCACAATGGTGTTATCTAATTCAAAGAGATTTATAGACTTTCAGGAGTTAAGCATAACATTTGGTAAAAGTCCCTTAAGATTAAATATAAATAGAGAGAGGCTAAGCTTTTTTCAGTTAAGTTTTCTCCTAGAAAGAAATAAATGCTTATTGCTGAGCTGTGCTGTAGCAAGGCATCTGGAAAGGAGATGCTGGTATAAAGCAGCTGGAGCAGCAATTAGGCCATGGCCATGCATCTTCTCCTGGATGCAGCTGGGCTGGGGGAAGCAGCAGCTGCTACCCATCTGAAATAATGAGTGTGAACCACCAGGAACCACTGTACTTTTGATTTGCTGATGGAGGCTCTTGTATTTCAGTCCAAGTGAGCTGCATCAGCCAGACCAATGGTGGAAATGGATTAATTGGGTTCATCTTGACTGAAACAGGTCAGAAAACCCTCATGAGAGCATCTCTGGTGGCAAGCCTGTGTGTGGGGATGCACAGCTGGGGTAGAGGGGAGGCCCCACACGGCAACTTCTTCCATGGGCACAGCTGCTTGCCGAGCACATGCCTATCCATGCCCAGAGCAACCACTACCATTTTCAGTGTCAGATTTTCAAGAATATCACAGACACAACTCCTCTGAGTGTCGCTTCAAGCACTGACTACACTGGTATTCTCATTTGGACATGCTGAGACAGCACGTTTTTGTGTATGTATTTACATTTACACACACACGTGCACACATCTGGATGCACTGGCAACAAAATCTTGGTAATCAAAAAACAGTATATGTAATTTATGGGCTTATAAAATAAAATAATTAGTGAGCATCAACGTGTCATTCTGTATATGGCCCAAACCTTGTATGGTTAACAGGGTGATAGCTGGTGAGTTAGAAAGAGCTAAATCGGGAACAGATTCAAACCATAAATTTCCTGAAGAGCAACATCCTGTAAGCTTGGCCTACGACAATATTCAGACGAAAAAAAAATGCTCAGACAATTAAGACTGAGTATATCAAGAGGGGATCAGACTGTTTCCAATGGCTCTGAAGAGAAACCGAACTGAACCAATGAAAGATGACCAGGAAATCTCCGGGGGAGACAAAAACTGTACCTAATATTTACAACACTCTTTCTGCCCATATACAATTACACATTAAAAAGACATTTTGTTGAAACAGCACTAACCAGCTGGGACACCGGAAAATCCAGCCCTCCCTCCAGATCGCCCTTAGCATCCTTGTGCCCATCTCGCCTTCCTCCAGGACAGAAGTCACTTCCAGGGACCTGGCCAGAGCATTTCTGCATCAGCCAGGACTCCCCTCTCAGCGTGCTGATAGCAGAAATACATGAGACCTAATTAACTTCCAATGAGAGGAAAAGCGTAAAGGCAGCAAAAAGCTGATACTGAGCACAGCTTAGCCAGAGTAGAGAATAAGGTATATTATTCTCTGCTGCTGTGTATATAAACATAGACACACCTGTGCATGTTCGCACAATCCGATTCAAGCCAATTCATCCTCTGCGTGAAGTTTCACAGCATTGTTTATTCTAGAAAAAAGAAGGGCTTCGAGGAGAGCTGCTTTGCAGCATTCCTGTGTGCACAGCACATAAACCTGAACATTAAATATTGGTTTAAATTATTAAGAATAAATTTAAATTTAAAAATAGACTAATGCAAACAAACAAAGTTCAGTCAACATTGGAACACAGGTAGTTTTAGGAAGCATATTGCTATAGCAAATGCAACTCCTCATTCCCTTGGATACTGCTGCCGTGGTCTGGTAAATTCCAGTTTGGCACTACGATGTACACACTACCCAGCAAGGAAAATTGCCATCTCTAGCGTACGAAGCTCCATGTTCACATTTTTCTTTTCTTTTTTTTTTTTCCCCTTCACAACAGAAAAAAAGCCAACATAGCACATTAGCTTCTCCCACAAAGCATCTGAGGTGACAAAATTCATTCGGAAAACAAAAATTAACAAATGCACTACAAAGAAGAATCCTGGTCAGCTTGTGACCACCATATGCCACAACGGGTAAGAAAAACAATAAAAAAATAGCTCAGGGAATGAGAAGAAAGGTCCATTTTGCTGAGACCTTTTCAACCACATTTTCTTTCCCTGAACCTGAAAAATCCAGGTATTAGGGTACAGAACTTTTTTTTATATATATATAAATATACACATATATATTTATATAAATATAAAAGCACAGCATCCTCCTGTTTCTCCTCATAATTTATTATTATTAAAGCTTGTGACAGAGTTAGCCGGACCCTTCAGAAGTGGGCACTCCCCGCACGCAGGAGGGGCAGGGAGCAGTGACTGGTGGTGGCCTTGCTCACTGCCAGGCGGTACCCGGCCCACCAGAGGAGGTCCAGAGCAGATTTGGTCATGGCATGGGAGGACAGCTGCACCGACCCGCTCGGCCACTCTGCAGCCCAGACGTCATGGACCCCCTTCTGAACCACCCCCAAATGAGGGACCAGCCCCTACTTTCAAAGGAAGCCCCGGTCTGCCTCCGAAGCACCTGCACGTCAGCTCCCTTCTGCAGTGCTCCCCGCGACGCTGCCGTGGGTGGTTTTGCCTGTGGTCCTCACGCTCGCCCAAGCCCTTCCTGGCCCTGCCAGTTCCCCAGCCCCCTCACACAGTCCTCCCAGACCTCCTCCTCGCTAGCTGAGACCAGACACCTTTGTCTCCCCTGATCCACAGGCTCCTACTCCCACTGTTTTACACGATGCTTTCCCACAGTCTCATGAAACCCAATAATCTCCTCGGAGGACCAAGTTTCTCAGAGACTTTCTGCTCTTGGAGGACCAGGCCTCTGAGTAAGTCAAGCTCACAGCATGTGCTCCTCCTCAAGCAGTGCGGACTTTGTTCCAGAGAGAGCAGGGGCAAAGTGCAAAAGATTTCTTGAAATCAGAAGGTATTTCCACCACTGACAGCTTGCTCTCCTTCATGTTGTATAGCACTTATTTCAAGTAAGGTAATATCCGTGCATCTCTGCAGCCTTCACTCTTCCTGGAGTGAGTGGAGATCAGTAGGTGTTTACAGGTGACCAGCCGAGCCACTTCATCATGATGCTTGCTTGAACCGCTGAGAACATTCAAACATGACTGCATCTTGATTACAAAAGTGCTTTTCTCGAGAAACAAAAAGAAAACTATGTTCCCATGGAACATCTTAAAGACTCAAAAACAGTATTTCCTAGGGAGGGAAAGACGGACCACACCTACTTTATTTGGCTTTATCTCAGTAAGGAAACAGAGCTACCGGCAAAATTGGCACATCTTTGTGAAGTTGTTAAACTCGGAATCCTGGCTGGAATGTAAAAGAAAAGATGGAGCAAAGGCAAACTTTGCCTTATGCTGGGCTTCGGCTAGTTCTGGTGATTTCATGTGCAAGTTGTCCAGAGAAAGTTCTACTAACCAAGTAAAGATGAATCTGTCAAATAATAAACTGTGGGTTTCCAAAGAGGCCTTCCGGGGGTACTGCTACAACCTGGTTGAGGTAAGTCTTTTCATGCCTCTCCGCTGAGCCAGATTGGAGGACAATACAGGCTCCAGCCTTGGTGCCTGAGGTGTTCGGTTTAAAGCGAAGTAAGTGGCTGCCATTGCACCCTGTAAAATAGAAAAAGAGAAAACGTTGGGCTCAAATTCAGTTCTTTGATGCTTCTCCCCTCCCTTTCCCAATCCAATCCCCTGGGTGCAGGGACAATTTCCATGAAATGTTCACAACGTCTGCTGGCTGGCAGACAGCTGGGGTGTCTCTGATTCAAAGCAGTGGGTAGCAGTACATGCACAGACTCCCACCAGTTCATTATAACGCAGCTGAAAGTTAAAAATATCAAGCAGACCATGGGTCAAAAAGCTTTACTGTTGGAATAGTGCCCTATTAAATTCAGCCTCTGTGGCAAACTATTTTCCCAATTTCTCTATCACTTTCCAGAATATTTACACAAATCCAAGCTCTTTCTAGAAGAAAGGAAGAGGCAGGAGTGTAGGACATACCTTCACTAGGTGAACATCCTGTCTACTGAGTTGATTTTGAGACAGATACTCCCTGTTCACTATCCATGGATGTCTCAACACTTGAACTGCCGTGAGGCGCTGATGAGGGTCTACATGAAGCATCTTAGAGACAATATCCTGGGTTTAAAAGGAAGAAAACAGTAAAAGGGAAAAAGTAATTAACAGCAGTGCAGGATTTACTAAGACCTTCCCAATGGCAGTGTCATCACCAGCATGCCCAACAGAGAGGGGGATGCATTTTAGATATGCTTTGTATTTTTTAAGTGTAAAGTCTGATATTCAAAATTTTCAGATGTAATGTTCAACTCTCAACTGATAATCCAATCAAAAGATAGTGTGGCAGGTATTCAGCTTATTGAGCAAGTGTTAACAATTATTGGTGACCTTGTAGGGGCGATAAACGCTACCTAGAGAGGATGCCATCTGGAGGCATCTCCTCACTGACTCCAGAGCCTGCTTACAAGAGAAGCTTAAAACATAAATTGAACATTCAAGGCAGCTAAAATTCAGTGAGATCAGTTCCACCACATCTAAATATCTTAATTTCAAATCTGGACATCTGATGAAAAATTCACAGTCTGACAATAAGCCTCATAGGTGTTGTTAGTGAGATGAGTAAATTACTAGGACTGCTTGCAGTTTTGTGATGGAATATACCAATGTTTTTCCATTGGATACTGCCAGTTGCTAAAACTGAAATCTCTTGGGGGAATATATAAATTGTGTAAATGGTTTTAACTAATGCCAGACAACTGGAAACTTGCCAGCTTTCCTGTCCATCTGCCTGTCTCACAGACTAGTGTATAGTTTCATGCCCCAGAGTCTCAGCATCAGTTGAATTCCAGCTCCTGGGGTTTCCAGGCTTTGTGATGGATGGGCAGCCTCAACTGCGGATGGTACAGGAGTTAAAAATGCTGGTTTATAAACTGCCTGCTCATGCTTAGCTTTGAGGAGCAAAAATGTGATTCACATATAGACCGTGTGTTTGTGGCACTGGCTACCTACACTTCTTTTAAAAGTTCAGTTGCATGACTAAAGAGTTCTGTGCTGTTTTAATACTGAGAGTATTCATAGTTGATGGTGCTATACTATGCCTTAGTTTAATGAAATAAACTACCAAAATTCCTAACACTACTTCATGCGGAGTGGTATAAACATAAACAAGGAAGATCTTATTTCATAAGGCACTGAGAAGTAACCCTTCTGACTACCTTTAAGTTTGTTACAGTTGCAGACTGCCATCCCATTTAAGAGAACAAGAAAAAAATTTGAGAAAGTGTCCACTGACCTTTGCAGTATCAGAAACTGAATCCCAGTTTCCTCCTGTAAGTGCATATTTACCACTGCCAATCCTGGCCAGAATCTCCTCTGGGGTGTCATCTGGTCCATTTGCAAAAGGAGTGAACCTATTTAAAAAAAAAAAAAAAGTGTAATTTGCAAATATATAATTTCTAGGATCTAATGCTAAATACCATTGATTGCAACAGGAATTTGCTTCCAGAATGGACCACAGACATGGCTGCTTCATTTTCACTGAAACTGCACAGTGCAATGGTTCCTTATATTAAAATGTTCTGCAGAGGAAAAGACTGATCCCTTAATTTTTTTTTTTTAAATTTCTGTTTCGTTCTTATTTTTAAGGAATGTAATATTCTTTTTAAAAAATACACAGGTTTTTACTTTTTCTTTGCTCATTTAGACTCAGCTTTATTGCTGATAGAAGAAACTTGATAATGGGAACAAAGGGTGAAAATAATAAAGGAGAAAAATTCATATCTGAAACAGAAAAAGAACGGAAAAAGAACCCTTTGTAATCTGTTTTGTAGTCTTTTCTTAATCACAATGTGCAAGTCTGCTGGACAAAACAAATTACATGCAATAGGTTATTTAAAATCTTCCTGATCTAGCCAGTCAGAAATTAGTAGTAACGTACTCAGCTTTACAAAATCAGTTCCACATTTACGGGGCCCAGGTTTTTTTCCTCATAAAGTGATAAGATTTTGCAAATGACTAAAATTTACCAGGCCAAATTTTACTCTGCAATCTTGAACAGCTGTGTAGGTTTAGAAGAAGGGGGTATCTGGGATTTTTACACCTTCCCTTCCATCTGTCTTTGATGGAAACCTGCCAGTTTGGTTTTTAGGTTGCTAAACAGATGTCTTGATTTGGCTACAGCTTCCTATCCCCCCTGGTTTGTACAAGCACATTCAATTCCTCACACTGTATTTCCTAACTTTCAAAAACATTTTAGATTTCACAGAAGTTCAGCCCAAAGACATACACACTGTTATTCCATTCTGTAGCTATTGAAAGGGACGCACTGAATGTTCAGGACTGGATGAAACTCCAAAGTCTGTCGTTACCAGAATTAACAGAATCCCAGACTTGTGCTCTAGTCCTCGTTGTCTGAGCACTCTGTGCTCATAGTGATGATGGGAGGAGAATAACATCCTCGGTGCAAACAATTGTCAGCTTCTGCTTCTTTCCTCTGGTAAGGAAGAACAAAAGCATCCCTAATGCAGTGGTGGCACTTAAAAAGTCAGCACTTCTGATCACATTACTCTTATTTTCTCTTTTAAGTGTAGAAGAAGGTGCCATACAATTTAATAGCACCTGCTGGCAAATTTCATATCTGCTAAGTTGTGTAATTTGTATTTCAGATTCAAATATATTTGGATTTTTTTTTAGAGTCACATTTTAAAAAGAAACATTTTGAATATAATCAGCCAGGTAATATGACTGTGGGTAATGTGTTGATTTTATTTACTGATTCTGGTTGTGTATCAATGCCAATCCATGGCATTAGCTGACTAGAAACAGTTTTTTTGGGGGGATCACAGCAGACTGGGAAACTGCTCCAGAAAGTCACAGTGTATTTCAGCTAATGCTGAACACACTTGTACTCAGGAACAAAATAGATGGGACAGAAACTCCTGGCACCTTTTCTATAATCCACAAGACAAGCAACACGAATAACCTAACGGCAGGATCTGTTTGTTTTCTGTATAAACTTAGCAGTGAATCCAAGCTTCTTGCCTTCTTGCCAGCTGAATGATCATGAAGTAGACTAAAGAGCTGTGAGAGGTCACTGAATAGTTTCAAGCTGCACTTAGCTGGCAAAAATATACACATACCATACCCTGCAGCCACCAAAAGAAATGAAGTTCAGGGGCCTTATAACTCTGGATTGGGTTTGCACACTGTGTTTCCTATTCATCCCAGCACATCTTATTTTTATCCTTCTCTGCTTATTTCAATCTTTCTCTCAGCCTTCTTGTGTCAATATTTAACTTCAGCCAACACATTCATAGGTTTTTTAATCCAAATCCTGCTGCCTGTTGCTGTTCTTGCTTGTCTGTTCATTTACAGTTCTGTCCTTTCTGCAGCGTATCTTTCAAATAGCATCTGAAAACTATTTCTTTTTTTTCCGAGCCTTTAAAGGAGCTGAAATACCTTGATAATAACAACCATAGAATAAGAATAAAACTGAACAGAATACATGTGTTAATAGAAATGAATAAATCCCCTCTTACGGGTAAGGTGACCATGATCTGGCTCTCCATATACCGCTCGTACATTGCTCTTCCGATGTAAAACTTTCATGCTACTTAAGTGGTGAGTGAGCCTTTTAGGAGTCTAAGTCTCAGTGAACCTTTATGGGCCTAGGCTGTTAAAAACCTAAGCTACTTGTAAAGTGTCAAAGATATTTATGTGTTTTGGAAAAACTTATTCTAATTCTAGGTCTTTACGTCTATTTTTTTGCCTCATACAACTGAACACATCTCCTAGAGGAGGCCAGGCAGTTTGCCGTCTCCATCTGTGACTCCTTTCTGGCTTAATCGCTGCTAAAGTACACCCACTGGAGGAAAACCTCTTTGCTTACCCTGCCAACATGGTATACAAGAGGATCCCCAAGCTCCAGATGTCACAGGCTGCATCGTAACCTTGGCGTTTAAGGACCTATGTGAAAAAAAGACGGGTGAAAATTGGTTAGTCCACATTCCCGAATTTTTGCTTCTGGGTTGCAAGAAGCACTGACCAGGGGTTGTATCTGGTAATATTTCCAGGGCTTACCCTTGTATCTGGCTTGAACAGGTGAGTGCCTCAGGAGAAAAATGTTCGCTAGTGGCATGGGGCTTGGTGGGACCCAGGCTGGAGTTCTCCGGTTGGTGTGCGCGAGCCCAGCACAACTGCCATCTCCGCAGTGACGGAGCTGAAGGCGGTTTGTTGGCCTTCAGCAAACTGACCGTCTGACTCTCTGACCATCTACCGCACAGCAAATCAGAGCAACCCCCTCTGCTCTTATTTCAACATTTGAAAACATTTCTTGAAGAAAGCTAGTTAATACTTTGAAATGTGTCCTCCTAGCGTAGAGGTCACCAAGTCCACTGTGGATGCACCAAGCATAGGGCTGAGTGACAGCGGTAAACAAGTCTGAGCTTTATTTGGATCTGATAGAGCAAACGGGTCTCTCTAACTCATATTTAATGTCAGACTAGTACAGATGCATGACAACTGCAAAGAAAGCTAAAAGGCTAATTCTTATCTTACTTCTAGTTTAAGAAAAGTGGCCACATTTAGACTGTGCTTAACAGGTAACAGGCTAACACTTGATCACTTTTTCTTATGGGGAAAACAAACCCCATGGTACTCAGCAGAAATCTGAGTGGGTTCAGTATTGGTACAGGATGGACAGTTAGACCAGTAAGGGTATAATCTGTATTTCATTTATGCTAATGCATACCAGAAGGAATGCCTGCTTGAGGCACTGTAGGTCCAAGTGAAAGCAAAGTCTGACCGACACAGCACTGCTGAGATTAGGGGAAGAACTTTGTTTCTCTTTGGCTCAGAAAAAGGCTCAGGAACCACCCCGGATCTTCCACTTGCTCATAAAAGCAAACTACCATTCAGTTTATTTAACTTCAATTCTGACACACGAGGAGAGTTTTGTCCCCTCTGGTGGATCAGTAGATACATTACTTTTTTGCAAAACATACGGAAAAGGAACGTACAAATTCAGCAAGTCTTTCTTTGACCTGGAGGCTTATTACCCAGTAGTGATTTCAGCTATTTGAAGTTTATTGCAGAAAAGACCAAGCGTTGCTAGAAAAAAACAGTTTCAGAAAATGTTGCTTTGACGGATTTTACAAATTATGAGTGGCAAAGCAACCATCTGCCAGGTATGCTGCTGAGTGAACATTTGCTACCTTGAAAAAATATGGAGAAAAAAACCACACTTTCTCCTGTTGACAAAGCTGGTAAAAATCCTGCTTCTGCCTGTCTCTGCTGCACATCATGTGTACTCTCTGGATGTTTTGTTTCTATTTCTTTAGTTCCTGCATGCATTGTCCCTCTATTATGTCAGTTTTTATGGAAAAAATAAAATCTTTGGTATTTGTCAAACTCAGTTGCTTCTTGCCTCATGTGTGAAACTGAATGCCCAACATTTATGTTTTGGTGTGGGCATTCTTGTTGCTTCTTAAACAGCCACATTTTCATTGCCATCACTGTCTTCCTCAAATAACCAAGGACAATCGAGTCAAAGGCAAATGACAGAAAAATGGGGCAGTGATGAAGTTCAGAGGAGCAGACTGTTAAGCAAGTGGTTACACAACTCCAAAATGATGGGCAGGTGTTGCTGCATGCTATCAGTTTGAAACAACTCTGCTAGATAACAGGGACATTCACTCTGCACCATTGCCTAGGAAAGCTTTGGCGGCAATTACTTTTCATCAGCAGCAACGTCACCTCACAGATAACAACAGTAGATAGTGAGAGCTACTAGTTAGTGACACTGCTATTGTAAAATGTCTCCAGGAGGTTTTTGCAGCTGTGGTTAAAGCACGAACATTAAGCTGGCAGGAGCAAGTGTTGGAGACTTTGGCCAAAAAGGTGAATATTTGCTCTAGGGGGCAGACATCATCGAACAGTAACAAGCATGTCTTAGAAACAAATCTAAATGAAAACAAGAAATCTAAGCTCAGTGAAAGAGCTTTGCAAAAGATGCAGTGGGTTACTGCTCTAGTGGACGCTGAAAAATTTACCAGGTAGAAGGGTTTTAGGTCACCTAGAGAATTTGCTGGGATCTGAAATACGTTCATGAGCTGGTTCTTAGCTCCACACATAGCAGGGCATTGCAGTGCCAAACTTCTGTGGGATTCATTCAGTTCTGATAATAACTCAGATGTTTATCCAAACCCTGCTTATTGCTGTATATTTTGATCTATTGTATTAACAGCATTATGAATATAGGCTTTTCTCAGCTGTAACACAAGCAGGGATGTGTATGGGCATGAAAGATAATAAAAAATCTTATCATTTCAAATGCCAAAAAAAAAAGTTCTTCCTGGATTTTGGAGGAAATCTGTGGAATAAAGCCCTTTTACTTTATCCAGATGGACCCTGCTGCACTACAGGGACACAGTAAGCTGCGGTTTTCCTCCTGACCCAGCCTTGCTGTTCTCCCTCTGCAAACGACACTACTCGCACTAGGTGGCAGAGTGCTTCCTTCTCTCGGAGCGCTTTCAGCTCTTCCGATGTTCTCATCTAAATGCCAAATTAAATGTTTCCACAATAAAGGGACACTAGAGTATGCAAACATGTCATCATTCCTCTGCCACTGTCCTTGTGTCATCAGCTCAGCTGACTTTCTGCCTTCTCATTTTAGTGCCATAAGCATATTGCAGACGCCGCAGCAGGGCTCAGACAGGGAACGCACAAGTCAGGTCCAGACCGGAGGGCAGCATTATATCAACGGTAAAATGTAAAAGTACTTAAGGCTTTTTGTAAGCTCTCTGCCAGTTCTGGTGATGTTTCTGCTAATCTCCAGTGTTTCCTGCATTAGCTGGACCAGTCTTACTCATCACAAACCTCTGTGAGTGTGATTGCTGCTTTCAGTTCAAATTGGAAGAGGCTAACCTGAAAAAGCACTGGGATGGCAACGTTTGTGATTACAGACACTATGCAAAGTAGCCCATCATGAAAAATATCTACACCTATTTTTGTCATGTTGTATCTTGGAGAAAATATCAGTGCTTTAAATCTTCCAAACACAATTAATTTTTGGTTTGGAAATAAAACAGCTATGGTGCCACAGAACTTTTGTTACTTATTTCGATAAATTTTACACAGCTCATTCCAGTATCTAAAATGAAAGACCAACCAAACAGCAATAAAATAACAAATCAATCTGTCTTGGCAGTAGAATACTTTTGCTGAAAAAAATCTGCTTTGAATTTATACTGCCTCTGTCAATGGTCTCAATTTAACAAATTCTCTTTCTGATGCCGGAAAACGATGATCCCTGTATCTTTTGGCATCCCAAAAGGACCGTGTACAGAAAGATCATCCCATTTTCACTTCCCAGTTGCATCCACAGAAATGAGCATTGGGTGGAGGACAGTTATGGGGAAGAAAAGATTGCTGAAGGATACCAACTGAGAGAAAGTGGTATTTGACAGCAGAGGACAGATTAAGTATTGAAAGGCAATAGTTTTGTATTTTTCTTATAGGGACTGTGACAAGCAGAGGTAGATGCACATTTGAAGCTGTGTATTGCAAATACAAAAACTGCTGATGAGCATCACTACAAGAAATTGAAAATAACCCAGGAAAATAACCTCTTGGTCCTTCATTGGCAGGAAGCAGCTACAAAAGCCTCAAGTTGTCCAGTACAGCAAATGGCCAAAACAATCCAAACAGCTGTGGGAACCAAACCCACAGTGAGTGAGAGGAGCACTGCTCACTGGCGATGCAGAACCACATTTCCCCAGGCTTAGGACAAGCGGTTTGGCCCGTCTCCATTTCCCCATCTGTAAAAATGGGAAAGCAGCCCTCTCCTCCCTCACACAGGTGTCATCAGGGCAACTGAGGGTCTGGTAGGGATGAGAACCACAAGGTATTGCTGTATAGCAGAAAAGGGCGGGTCAGTTCTGGTCTGTTACTCAAATCAGTCTGTTATCCCATGAGCAGCTCTGCAGAGTAAGGTATAAGAAACTGGTATAAGAGCATAAGAAGCCCTGAGATCTGACGCCACAAAGAAATGCACTCCTTGTTTCCAAAATGAGAGTAAGGACAGACAGGTAGGCCTGGGAGAGAGGAGTTTCAGGACCTGTACAATTTTCTTATCTTTACCATAGTTCCTGCATCCCCCCTAACTGGATGATCAGTAGTAGAAAAGCTCAAGAGGAGAGATGTTTCTTTAGTTCAATCAAATCAATGGCAAAGCTCCCACTGATTTCAGCGTTGTAAGGATTTCAACCATGGATATTTCTTTTGAGTCTTGTTCCTGATAACCAAGATTTCTCTTCTAAGCCTTATTCTGTTCTGATGCAATGGACAAGTGGGGAAGCAGTCTGAGCAGAAGCAGCTAGAGAAAAAATGGTATTTATCCTAGCAAGGGGCCAAAGCATGCTGTACGTCAGTACGAGACCAACACCAGCTTCTGTCAGGAAAGAAACAAGTGGCCCGAGAAGACTAACAGCAATAGGAAAATTATGGTAATAAAAGCTGTGAAAGTGCTTGTAGCCTGGTTTCTGCCCTGCTCCTCTTTGAAAGGCAGTGAGAAAAAGGGCGAGAGGGATGGAGGACTGCTTTCCTTAACATGCTTATTAGTCACGGCTTTGAAACGTGATCCTACCTCAGGGGCGACGAAGTTGGCAGTGTAGCAGGGAGTCATGAGCAGCCCATTCTCTGCTCTCAGTTGCTTGGCAAAGCCGAAGTCACAGATCCTGATGGAGTCTGGGTTTCCTGACTCATCCATGTAGAGGATATTACTTGGCTTCAAATCTCGGTGCACCACCTTAACGAGAAAACAGTGAAAAACAAGTGAGGAGAGGAGGTTGGGGAGCATAGAGGGTTGGCTGCCAATTCTCATCTGTTGTTTGAGGTAGGTCAAGAGCTCATGCCTGAAATATTTCAGTTTTGGAGAAAAGCTGCTTAAAAACCTCAGGTAAATGAAGGGGAAAAAAGTTAAAATCTGTTAAAATCAGAAAGAACATGTTCTGCAGCCTCTGCTGATATATTATGATGAAGACAGCTGCTCTAAGAGGGGACATCCTTCCTGAAAGCTGTCAGAGGGGGCTGCTGTCAAACACATCGGTGTCAGTCTCCTGGATAGCCCTATAGGAGGAAAGTGTGTAAGGGTCTTCTTGTGACTGTTCATATGAGTGCCTCACACCTGAAGGGAGGTGTTATTTTTCACAAAAGTCCTTTCTGTAGGTACCCAAATTTGAGTGGTTGTGTTTTACAACAGCTACTGCATTTCCATGGTGGGAAAACAGCCTTTGCTGATTACAGCAACAGTGAAAAACTATTGTGAAAACATACAAGTCCAAGCAAAAAATGCACTTGGTTAAACCATGAAAGGAAAAAAAGCAAATATTGGCTAGTTACCCAAACTGTTTGTCTCTGAAAAGTGGAAAAGGAGAGATTTTCAAACTGCTGTATATACAAAGCTTAGATTTTAAAAGTCAGCTCTTTAACAGCATGTCCGAAACCTTTCTCATCAGCTGCTCAAACTGCCACTTTGTTTTGAAAGCTGAGCTTTTTATTTTCTACCTATCTGCTGACTCAGATATCCTATCTGAAATTCTGTTAAAAGCTCAGATAGATAAGAAGTAAACAAGTACTATCTCAGCAAGTTACATGGACTTGAAAATCAGTGTAATTTGAGGACGAAAATACCACTTCGACATACTGCAGTTCAGCTGGGAAATGGCTAAAAAGCCTATGAACCTATTTCACAATCCAAATGTAATTCTAAACATGGAAAAAGAATGAAACATCATTTTCTTTGAACACTCTTTTTTTGGGGGGAAGGGGACGAGGAATATATTAAGCATAATCACAACTATTTGCTTTTTCTAAAAGTTGGAATTTAAGAAGGTTGCTGCAGAGAACCAAAAAAGCAATGCTTACGCCCTGGGAGTGCAGGTAGTCCACAGTCCTAGTGATGGTGCACAGCACAGCACTGGCCTCTCGCTCTGAGAAACACTTCTGCCGAAGAATGCGGTCCAGGAGCTCGCCTCCCCGCATCAGCTCCATCACCAGGTACACATATTTCCCATCATCATAGACCTGGAAGAGTAATATAATAAATATATATTTAGGACCCAACCTTCACCTAACATGGTAAAGGTTGGTCCTTTAATCACAGTATTGGCTTGCTTGTGTAAGATGTTACAAGAAGAAGATGTCAGCTACTGTGTGGGAAATGTGTTTATTATGCTTAACAACAGAAAAGGCAACTTTATAACATCACTTAATCATCACCTTTCTCTCGCAACTGTAGGAACTTGCTGATTCATCCGCACAGAAATGCAGCTCTCCTGATCTGCTATCATGTCAGCAGAGTAGACCAAACTGCTAAAGGCAGCACCACTTCACACAGCCTGAAATGTCTCCTGGCTCTCACCCAAGCCTCTTCAGTAATGTGCTCTCTTTCCTGTTCTACAGGGTAACATTTGCCATTTTAAATATCAATATTTCCCTTTGACTCATGATCAGCTAAATGAACTGTATTATACTGTTGGCCAAGACCTGTTTCCAATGATATCATACAGCTTATATTTGCAATTCTGGTGAATATGTTGTTGACATGAGCTGCAAGACGTATTTACCTTCAACGTCAATTGCAAGGAGGAAAAGACATTTTTTTGTCTAAATTGGAAGATGGCCATTTTCATGTCGTAATCCTTTATCTGGACTGCAGTAATAGACAGTGTTATAATCATCAATGCTAGATGTTTTTGGAAAGGAATATAAAACCTTTTTTTTCATGTATTTTAAGAAACTCCTTAATACTTAGGAATTAGGTGAGACTTTCTTGAGGGTATGTGATTAGAAATTTTATGTAGACTCTCTAAGATCTGAACCATAATATACTGGCCAGTGACATAAGCAAGATTTTGTTCTTTAAACTCTGAATCTGACACAGTGTGGACAATCCTAGCTGAAGTCTCACTTCTGAAAAGTGCTGCAAAACCAGATACATTTTGTTGTTCTCCATCACTGTGGCCCTTTGGTTTTATCCACAGTTAGATAAACAGGATTTGGAGAACGTATAACCTGACCAGTCTTTCCAACAATCAGCCAGTAATTTGTTAAAGTCGTGTTTTTTCCTTGATTTCAATGGGTCTTGTTTTAGCTCTGATCTTAAACTAGAGAATTTTCCATATAGTAGGTGAGCCTGATAATGAAGTGAAAATCATTTAATACTGCTGTGCTCAAAGACTACTCACGTCTTTAAGAGTAATGATGTTTGGATGCTGTCCATATCGCAAGAGGATCTCAATTTCTTCAGAGGGGTCTCTCTTGCTCTTATCAATTATCTGGAATAAATGAAGCACAGTGTAGTAAGGTACTGGCTGGCAGCAGTGAGCACAAACCAAGCAAATTCTACAGCTTAAACAAATTAATATTTAAAATTCTTCTATTAATCATCATTCTCGTACAGGCCAGCTCAAATCCTTTGAAAATGAGAGCCTTGCTGACTATCTGCTAAAAGCAGATGCAGCAATAATTGGTGTAGATTCTGGAGATGTAGGCCCTCTTTTTGATGCCTATAGCTTTGTTTGCCCATAAATAATGGCAGTGACAAGAAGTCTCATCTGGAAATCAAACAACCTGAAGAGTTCTAAAATAATAATAGTTTTAAAATGACATCTTTGACAAAAAAAATGCACATATTCATAATATTGGCATATGCTTGTATGTTTGTCAATAAATTAATAGAAATTTCTTGTCAGGTGGGCTTGGCAGAAATGAAATTGTATAGATGTGTAGTGCCTGGCAAGATCTGAGTTGAGGCTATTGGTAATCACTTGGCTCTTTGGGCCATGCTGTTGTAATCAACAAGAGAGCAGCCAGAGGTTGCACTTGGCCATGTAACCAAACTCTGCCCATTCCTAAGCTAGAAAGAAATCTGCTCTATACATAGCTTTTCTGTATTCTGCATCTTTTGCACAATCAGAGAATATAGTGAGACATGAAAACCTTTTGACCGACTAGTAGCAGATCTCAGAAAAACATTGCACCTGCTGCTTAGATAGCATCACTGTATAGAAAGTCTCCTGGTGGGATGGCACTGACTTCTCATCAATGCGCCTATTACCTATACTGGGAATGTCAGTCTAAGAGTCTCAATCATTGGTCCAGTTGAGAGCCCTGAATAGCGATTCTCACTTTGCAGATTTAAGTGATATCTACAAACTAGAAAATAGCTGTAAAATACCCAAGCAAGATATCTGCACTTTGGAATCTCAAGTGCAACTGCACAGGGAGTGGTGAAAAACTCGTTCTACTAAGAACTCATTAGGAGTAAAGTAATTTGGCATGAATTTCTTATTGCCAGAAAACAGTAGCAGTACATTTGAATAACAGGTTTACAGAAGAATAATGGGTGGAATTTTCAGAAATTCATAATTCCATTATTGGCTTGGATTTGAAGGCTTCCGACCTTAAATGTGATTAGTTCTCTATAAGAACTCAGCAGAGAGTACAGATTTAAAGCAATGGTGTTTGCAGGGAAACATCCTTTTAAAAACCTCTTTTGTTAATGGAGATAAATGCTTGGCTGCTTTTGCATGCATTTTCATGGCTTAGTTATGGTGATACACATTTCAGCACGTCTAGAATTCAGCGTATCGGTCACAATAGTGCATACATCACAGGTTTCGTACTCCTCATGACTGACATGCATGTGCACTGATAATGATGGTTAGTGGTTGTCTGTGGTTGCAGTATGCATCTGAAGCCATATCAGTGATTTGATTCTGAATGAGCAGCAGTGTGACAAGTCCAAGTGCAACAGGGAGCTGATGCAGGGAAGTGCCACTTTATCCACATTTGAATAAATGAAGGGAAAAATTCAAAAACAGATGAGTAGAAAAAATCCTACTAGCAATTTCTCCTCAGAATAATGTTGTTCTCCCAGTTTAGTAGAAACATTCTCAAAAAGCCAATGAAATCCTGATTGAATGACTCCTCATAAATAAAACCACAGTGGCGGAATGTGTCCCACTCAACCAATAAGTCTAACATATAAAAAGATACTCAGGGCCACTTTCTTGGCTGCAGCAAATTAATATAGCTCTTGTCAAGTTAACGCAGTTACATAAATGTGCGCCCGTTAGGATCTGCTTGCCTATTACAAACCAGCAGAGCAGCAAGTATTACTGCTACTGTGGGAAGTACAGCTACCACTACGGTACTGTAGCAAGTGATATATTCCAGATTGTTTTTCTGTTGTATTTTCCTGTGAAAGGAGACATCCAGAGCTGTGGAAAACTTTAAGCAACTATGAGTAATGCAGGAATATAACTGTATATATATTGCCTAAAAAAATCCAAACCAAAAATAGACACAAAACTCAAAACAACATAACCTGAAGCAGTCTGCTAGTGATTCAGCAGCAATAGCAGTAGATGATATGTAATGCTTCTAATTCACAACATGCTATTTAAATATACATCTCAAAACAGTCCTGCTAAATACGTAGAATTTTTACTTCAATGTGTGCACAAGCTGCGATACTGTGGCTAAATGGACAAACTCCCCAAGAGCACACAGCAACTCACTGCCGGAGCCTCCAGCATGGGCGGCTGCCATGTCTGGTCGGGGACACGGCAAGTGCAGCAGCGGTGATGTCCAGGCCCTCAGCTACCTCTCTGCAGCTCTGCAACACCACGCAGTGGGGTTTTTTGTCACCACTCAGCCATTTTAGGATTGGCTAGAAAGGGGGAGGCTTTGGTAGGAATGGAGGGATGTTCTGGACTCCGAGCTTTAACTAAAATGCATGTGTACTTCATTCGTGTAAGTGACATTCATGTAAAACCAGAACATCTGTGCCATCAGCCAAGGAAATGAGGCGTGTGACACTCCAACATCGGTCATTACATTAAAAACTTGGTGATTGACACTGATCCTGTCTTCTTGGTAACGAGCACTCTCATTTACCCAGACAGTTATTTGAAGGAGCTTCAGTGTGAGCAGGGTCAAGGCTGGGACAAATGTGGCACCTTGGAGCCATAGCCAGCACCTAGGGAGACATCCCTGAGAGAGTCTAAAATCCTTGTGAACACCTCTTCCACAACCCTACGTGTTTATCTACATGCGCACCCTTGGATCAGTGCCAAGATATATGAAGCAGCCTTGACAGTAACGTGACAAGTGTTCATGGAGTCAGACTTCGTGACGGCCAGAGCAGGTGAGGGATGAACGAGATGCTAGCAGGCGCTGGAGTTTGCCTCCCAGAAACAAACCGAGGCCTGTGCTTGCCAGTCCCTCCTGGTGGGACCCAGCAGGTGTTTGCTGGCTCCCATGGGCTGCGCTCCCACCATGCTTGCCCCGGTGGCTCTCCCAGTGGGGACGTGAATGTCATTTGGGCCCGATCTCCTTTCCAGTGGGCTTTCATCAGCAGCGAACCACTACCAGAGCAGAGACACAAACCAGGCACTTCGCTTTCCACTTCTGTGTTACTGGTTCTTCCTCTTGCTCTATTGCCAGTCCACCCCTGTGCACAGAGAGGTTTTAGCTCTGTCCACTGAATCAGCCAGCGCAGATTGTGTGGACCAGACAATGGCACAGATGGCACCTCACGCCCATCCCATGTGGCCGTTAGGTATGCTCCTCAAATGTGATCTAATACAACATCTCTCAGAGCTATGCTTTCAGGACAGGCCGTTGTCGGCTACGCTGCTCCAATGAGGGCCAAAGGCTCTAGGTTGTGTCCTACCTATGTACTGGAGGCTGCAATGCTAGAAAGAAAAAAGCATTAAACGTTACAGGTACGGATACAGGAACTGCTGTACCTCCATCGGACTTCTTATGTGAGACCACACATGGCCACAGTGTATGTTACAATGTCTGTTCTTGCACAGAATTAATTTTTTTCCTATCTAGTAGCTTTCAAGCTATACTGTTGGATGCTGGCAAGCTGAATGTTTGCCTGTCTGAATTTTAGATAGGCAATGACACTCTTAAGCCCTGATTAAAAGCTAAGCAATACTATGTAACTCCTAAAAATTTCTTGTGTTGTCAAAGAGCATTTCCCACCCTGGACACTCTGTTTCCTCTGAGATATTGTGCCTTGCCCGAAGACAGTCTCTTCCCTATTCCTCTCTGTGATGGCCCACGAACCTCCTGCAACTCTTCCTGTGCAAGGAATGATTTTCCTTTAGGAAATTCACTCTGATTTGAACTCAACTAAATGTATACACAAACACCATCCATTACAGTCTTCATGGAATATTTTCTCTGCTTCCAGCCCTGAGGTTTTGAGCAATATGGGATGATGCTACTACTTTTCTATTTGTCTCTGTAGATATGTGGTGAAGAACACCAACTCAGAAAGCCATCATAATGTATAAATAACCTAACTGAAAAATGTAACAAGAGCTCTACTGTACCTTGGCAGAGACGAGCCATGAAGCAGAGGGATTTGCTATGGTCCTTCAGAAAAATAAGAAACTGAGACATAGAACAAATAGGCTTTTCTCTATGTATTGAGCACCCAGGGATTGCCTAGAAACTCATCAGTCTTACCCCTGGATGAAACAATTCCAGAATAAAATGGGCTCAACGCATGTAATAATGTCCTTTGTTCTAACAGTGGGCTTTTTTGCTCTTCGGCTAACACAGCCTTTGTCTGTTTTACTAACTAGCTGAAAGAAAAGTTATATTTTCTTCAGGGGAATTTAGGGTAAAAACCTCATGATATTTTAAAATGAGGCAAGTTCCATCAAATGATAATACTGAACTCCTTCTCTCTCCAGGAAGAAAGGATCAGGAGAGAATACTTTCAAAATCCTATTTAACAAGTCTGGCCAGTTTTTACAAGTCCTTTTACAGGTCTTTTGCGTGAAAAAAAACATTGCCTCATTCTTCCTTAGTAATGGGTATTCAATGTCTTCAGCCTTGCCAGGGTGGGTTGATGAGTACAAGAGTATCGGTACAGTTTTGTGTGGGTCAAGCCTTGCTGAAAATGGTACAGTAATTATATAGACAGTGTATATTTTTATTTGCTGGCTGCAGATTTGCGAAGGTATTTGCGTGTCTCCGACTGTGTAGATGAATTTCTTCTTCTGGATCTAGTTATGCCATTAGCAGATGTTACAGTCCTCAGCTGTCTGATACCACCCACCAGCTGGGATTTATAGCCTTCACAGCTCTGCCAAAGAGATGGTATGTGTGAGCACTCCCTAATCTACTTCGGGCAGAATTAGCCCTGCCAATGCAAATTGCCTTTTTAAACAGCTGAAATTAACCTGGATGACCTTGTGTGAGGAGGACGACTGTGTTTCTCACATGGAGTTCTCCATCACTACAGTTGCGAGATCAGAAAAAGGCAGGTGGTAGGAGGTGACAATTTAACTGCCTTTGCTGTCTGGAAAATGAACAGCCTAAAAGAAAGAGTGAGAGAAAAGCAAGAGCGAGAAAGAAGACAGAAAAGAAAAATGAGAGGCAGTGACGGGAGCAGCCGTGATATGGACCTGAGGAGAAAGGATGGTGCTCTGGCCAGGTGGGGTAAGCTGGAGCGAGGAGCGAGGAAACGGCTCGCTGCCGTCTGATCCTTCCTGCGGAGGGGAAAAAGGACTTTGTGCATCTTTAATGAACAAACAAGACTGCATTAAAGCATTTGCTTGGCTCTCACTTGATTTCTCCTCTTAAGTGAAGCAGGACACAAAAGCTCTAATTGCGTCAATCGAAATGGGAGACGGTAGCCACCTCCCTCAATCTCCCTCCTTGGGAAAATCAAGCTAACGGTGACAATACTGGCACTGTGGTTTAACCTTGTGTGTGCCACTACCGTGGACTGCAAAAAAAATCCATTTTATTTTAGTGGATCTATTCCACTGGAAAACTTCCAGCTGCACTGAGATCAACCACAAACATCAGCAAGCATCAAAGGTACACCCTGCAGCGCTGACAGGGGTAAAAGGGAGGTTGTGGGGCGTTGACTGAGCCGCTCCGGTGGGCTGTGCTTGCAGGGGCATAAGGTGTAGCTCTCCCTGGCTGCCTTTTTTGCCCCCATACACAAATGGGACTGGTGCCTGTCTTTCCTTCAACTGCCCCAAGTGACCCTTCCTGGCAGCCGAACCTGAGATACAAGAGTGAATTGGGGCAGCTGAGCCACTGGTATAGTCCTAGTCTGCTGCTCTGGCTCCAGCAGCAGAGAGTCCAGCAGAAGATTGGAGCAGGGACCTGGCCACTGCAATACCTCAAGCAGCCACAGCTGAGGTTGCCACTGTGTTTAGGAAGCAGGACTACTGAAAGCTCCTTTTGACCAGCACCAGGGAAGATATGATGACTTTACGGAAAAGGCAAGGAGGAGAAAGAGAACTTTACACACTTGCTAAAGGTGCTTTATTTTCTACCACATATTTTGAAGTTTTCTCTAAAACATGTCTGCAGCGTAAGTATGGGTTAATCACATTTAAGAAGAGATCCATATAACAATGTGATGCGATGCTCCCTGTAGGAATCTTTTTTTTTTTTTTTCTGGGGGGAGTGATGAGCAGAGGAAGAAGAATTAACTCTGTGTCTCTTTGCACTCTGTTTCTACACCATATCTATGCATTGAGTTTCATATCCGAAACTTGGGGCACCAGCGGTTGAATGGACTACAGATGGGATATGCATCCCTTCTGAAGAAAGGCGGTACACCAATGCATGCAGAGATTTTAAACTGACAGTTTCATCTACAATATTAATTCCAACAAAAGTGTCACAGAGATAGAGTTCTGCAGTTCTGTGAGCTGGAAAATATACAGGTTTCCATTTCGGTAATATTTCCTTCTAAAAATAAGTCCTATTCATGCCAAGCATCTGTTTTAATTTGGTTCCTTTTTTGATGTCAAATTACTCGAGCTGGATGAGAATGACTGCAGAAAGGCTAACATTATTTAAAAGGCCATGGTATAATTTTACATTTAAGATGTCTCCAAGGAGAACTATTCCAAGCCTAATAGTTTCTGAGGGACTATTTGCTGTGCTATTAGTTTTGATTAGCTCCAGAGATCCACTCCCCCCATCCATGCTTAAATCTTTCAGAAAAATTGTGAAATGAATATTAAAAGAAACAGGCCTAATTAGCACTACTTTTCTGAAGTAAGCACTGGCCATCAGACCAAGCTGTGTGGGTGAGGCATTAAGCTTTCTGCACACAGAGCATGCCCATAGCTGACTTAGCACTCCCAAGCTGTTGACTGCAACCATAGTACTTATCAATTAGCATCTATACAGTTGCACGCATTTTTTAAGCAACACAAACCCTAACAAAATTTGTTTCAATAGCACACGTGAAATAGAAAAACTAATTTTAGAGAGATGTCTGCAGTTTTGGAGGCAGGACAGCTGAGTGGGAAAGGCTCTGCACTGTTTTAGCCTGCCCTGCACAGTCTCAGCACACGTCTGTGGATTAGACTGATGAGTTTTCAGTCCATGAGATGACTGCAGTGCTACTCCCACCTTCTTTTACAAAAAACTTCAGGGATGAAAACCAGTGTATCATTTTCAGATATTACAAATGGGGAAAATTATTACATCAATATGGAAGACAAATACAAGAAACAGTTTAAATGGCCCCAAAAGAGAAACAGAGCTGCAAGGGACCAAATGCTGTCCAAACTGCTTAGGTATTTGGCAAGCAACCTAGAGAAGAGAAACGTGATATTACTAAGCTGCAGGAAAACTGCCGCCTGATCTTAGGTCTCAGAAAAGATCCAGTTTGCACCAAGAAATAGCATCATCTCACATTCTTCAAAAGCTCAGCAATGCCAAGGAGAGAGGCACTGCAAGCTTTGTGACCAAATGGGAAGAAGGCTGCAATAATCCTTATGTCAGAGGGGATGTACAGCCACGGCACATCTAAGATTTGATCTGAAGCAGAGTTTAAGAGGTGGTCTGCCCACATTTCTGTATTTTTATCTGCCTCCTCTGCTTATTTGTTAAGCCTTAAGCAACACCTCGATCCCGTTTAGACAAAAGTCACCAGCCACCAATGGCTCTCACAGCTACAAACAAGCCTGCTGCTTGTAAGAGTGCTGAAGATGCTCCTGGCTCTCTGCCCTGCCTTCTTCTAAGTCCTTCAAGCAGAGCCCAGCACTCTGTACTGGCCCATCCTTTCTGAAGTTGTAGCCGCAGGGGCCTGCCTATTCAAGATGTGCCCCTCTGAAGAGCTGACTTACGGTGAGGGCATCTGTCAGAAATCTGAGCGCACTCAAATTAAAACAACAGAAAAGTGAGACTGAATGAAGTTTGGCAGGCATTTGACTAAACCCAGATCTTACAAAATGAGGACAGCATAAAATATACCAAGCTGCCTCTTGTTATAGTGAGTGAAATTGTAGACAGCAACATCCAGCATTGAAGTCAGGCCCTTTGATAGTTACTCAAAATGGGACAACCAGGAAAGCCTTCAAAATACTCTCATGTATCAAGACAGAAGACCCTCACAGACAGCTTTCTCCTCTGCACTCCTTTGTTATTTCATCCATTTTACTGCAATCAATTTTCTTTCTCCATCATATCTGGAGGACACTAGCCCATGCTATTTGTAAGCACTCTTCCTGTAACCACCATGGATTCCCAATTGCAGTTTAGGGCTTTCCATGCTAGTTCATTTGCAGAGTGCCAGATGAGCAGCCCCCTGGAAAACAGCCCTCCCTATGCAAATGCAAAGCAGCACAGAGATTTATGCCTAAATCTGTTCTGAAACCTGTATCTCCTACGTGGCACCCTATATCCTACTGACTCTGTTGCCACAGTACCAGCTTAAGTATCCTTCAGACAGTGAAAAGAATCTTTCACTGAAGTGTCTGAATAATAGGATTTCATGAATCCTGGCTTTATAAACCAGACTTCATGGGAGAATGTGGTAAATGTTCTCTCTAGTTTATCAAGGTAAGAAAGGGTCTTATAATTCTGACCCCGCATCTTGTAAGGCTACATCTCCACTAATGACAGGTCTGTGCATGCGAGGGGGAGGATGCCTCGGTGATCTTCTTGAAGAGTCTGTTTTACCAATTGCTCTCACAACTACACTTCTTCCTGAAACTCCCTTTTTTAGCTTCAAGACATGCTGTCTTGTCTTGCTGTCTTTAGCAGCTGAATTGTTGCCATCCATAATTTGTATTACCTTAGAGATATTTATAGATTTTGATCGCTGCCCAGTGGACTCTTGTCTGTCTTACATCATATATACTTTTAACTCTCTTGATAGAGATTGCCTTGCAATTATTGCGTATTTTCTGCTATTCATTTTTCAGATTTTCTCTAATTTGTTTACAATCTCTCTTAAACCATGAATACCAAAATAGCACTACCTTTACTTTCTTTGTTGTCATTCATGCTTTCTGCATTCAGCGCTAGTATCCTGACATAACCATAACACAGGTTACAGGGAAAATGTTGTAGAGCCAACTAAATACTACTCTGTAACCTCCTGCCTTCAGACAAGCATATCTACTGACATCAACCACCCAAAACCAAGCAAACCAGGACCATGAACATCAATGGAAGCAGAAAATTAAGTTTAAAGAAATTATGAAACAACTCTGGAATTCACACTGCATTTGGTGACTGTCACTCACTGCTATTAGCACGTAAATAGACATATATAGCAAGTGTAATTACACAGGCCTGCTAAAAACAGCTCTCAGGAGTTACTGGCTTGTGTTTATTGATAGCATGTTGACATCACTTCTCCACTGGTATTGCATTTTTATAGCTCATTAAAATGCACCTTCTCCCCAGCCTGCACATACCAAAACATGCTGAGATAGATGTCCTTTCATTGCTCAGCAATTACCAGAGTTATATATGAACTGTAGGATTTACTCGGTCTCCAGCATAAACTAACCTGTACCCCAGAGGCAGACACAGACTGCAAAATCTGGCTTTGCTCATAGCTGGGGAACATTTGGAGCCAAATAATTGGTTAGTACATTACCGAGATAGGAAAAAAGTCATGAAATTCACATGTGTTTTGAGATCCAAATTCCACTGTAGTATTGGCATCCGCAAAATTGATCTTGTAGTTTGGGACCATCTCTACTGTATGCTTTTCCTCCTCAGGGGAGAGAGAAGTGCATGCCCTGTCCTTTTATCCAGTCATTTGCCCTGGTTCTAACAGCATGGGAGGACGAAAAATCTGTAAGATTTAACCAGGTAGATAGTCTTTCGACCTGGAGACAAAAGCATTTGGCATTAAGTTATTGAAGCTGGCCCCTTTTCTATCCATGTCTGCAGCATTTGGGGCAGATAACGTGTTGGGGGTGGAATAGGCTATAGCAGCAGCACTTTTTACTTTGGCTATTATTTTCCAGTAATCTCTCCTTGGGGGGAGAAGTCAATCTAAATCCAGCTTGAAAGCATCACTAGAAGTAGAGATCCAAGCTTGAAACCAGTGCAATGATTTTAAGTAAAGAAAAAAAGTTTTGGAATGCACTAATAATATCAAATCTCTGGCAGATTTTGAAAAATCTTATTTACCAAAAACTCCAGCATTTCCTTTGTCTTCCAAAAGAGAGCTCTTAATCTGTTTAGGCTTCCACTGCAGACTTTTTTTCCATCCACTGAAATCCCTCCCATCTGCTCTAACATTAGTCTCTTAATTAATTGACTTATTTTCTTCAGATACTGATGTGATTGAAATAGTTTGATCTGATTTTCCTTTGCTTCTGATCTCGCTGTTACATTTGTACCTATTTGATGCTTGTAACTGTGATCTGCACTGCCAGTTCCCTTTATTATTAAAAACCATTATGCTCGCTGTAGTCAGGATGATCAATATTCTAGCAGAAGAATCTGAAACACATTAGAGGTCCATCAGAGGAGAAACACTCTTTTTTCCCCAGCTCCCTTCTTCATACCAGTGTCTTATAAAACATTCAGAAGAATGAACAATATACTTGTGTTTCAGAACTTTATACTTTCTTTCACTTGGGAATGGGATGGAAAAAAACCCTAAGAGTAAAATTTTAAAAGTGCCTCAGGGTATGTATGTGCAGTAGAATATAATACAAAGATTTGCTAAACCCAAATCTACCTGCACTGACCCAGGCAGGCTCCTACTAGTTTTAGGGTAGACTTGGTTTGCAGGAAATATAGCTGCCTGTAAGGTTTTCTGTTGCATGGTATCAAAACGCTCTCAGTAGTGGAGATGCATTAAGCCTCAATTCTTAAATATTGTATTTAGGAGCCTGAGGGCAGGCCTAAAATAGACATAGAGTTTACTATTTGCATTTCATTCTTACAACTGACATGGAAGACAAGGGGAGAGGTTGGAATAAAAATCTCTTCTGCGAGTTCAGTGATTAGATTTACAAAAGCAGCTGGGTGCCCAAAGGTGCAGAGAGATGTCTGGGGGGGTTTCCAAAAGCCCCTCAGTGACTGATGTGCTTTGTCTCACTGAACACTGAAAAGAGTTAAATCACAGTTCTGTTCAAGCGCTTTTATCATGCCAGCAAAGAACCTCTTTGCACTGCTAGACATCTAATTATCTCTATAAGATGGCCTCCAATTAGTTGCAGATGGCCAGCAAAAGCAAAAGGGATGAAATGTTTTTGACAAATACATGCTGCTTCCAGATTAGGAAAGGTTTTGTTTTTCTTCGTGGATTTTCTGGCAGTAGCTCTGACTCAAGTTACTCTGGCTCAGTACTCTGCTGTCTCAGTATGGCACTATGCAGTGATAGTAAATAAGGCCTGGTGAGTGGCATTCTCCACGGAGGGATTATTCAGCCAGTGACATTACGTGGCTCTTCCCGTGGTGATGCCACCACGTCATTTCCTTAACTCCTTCATTATTGCCAGTGTCCCCTGGGGAGGTGGGATGATGCTCTCTGATGTGTCAGCAGGCATTCCTAACAACGGAGCTTTTAATGAGGTGGTACCAGACAATCGATCAATTGATCTATCATACAAACGATCACTGTAGATATTTTTTCCTGTGACTATTACGTATTAGGGAGCATGGAGAAAATTATACTTACTGAAAGAAATCAAAAGAGTCTAATTACAATGATTTTTATAGACAGAGTTAAAGGGTGCATGTCAAAAGGGGCTGATACATAATTATGATAATGCCAGTTGCAACTCCTGTGGTATCTAATTACTTGAAATGGGTGGCATTGTGCAATCTTTATGAAAGCAAGCTACTTTGATAACAAAATGATATGATCTTGATATCAAATAGAGATAAAAATGAAAGGATAATAAAATTAATATATTTGTATGAATAATAATTAAATAGGCAGCAGTCAACGTGCTGGAAAGACAGTGCAAACAGAAACCCACCAACCACCTCCAAGCCAAAATCTGTGCTACACATTTGACTCACTCTGCGTCGGAAACTGAGATGCTGTTTGTGTTGCATGAACTGGTAGTCAAAATCAAGAACTACTGGCATGACAAGAAAAGACTAGTGAGAAGTGGAGGGAGAAAGGAATAAAAAAGAGAAAAGATTAATAAAAAATTTTAAAAAGAGCATAAACCTAGCAATCAAAGTGTTAAACTCTTCTGTGGCTTTGGGTTTCTCCGCGTGTTGAGTTTGCTCTAGTACTCTGTGGGTACTCCAAACCAACAACCACTGAGTAGGTGCTGGACCTTCTTGGATTCAGGCACTCAGACATCTCTGAGGACAGAGGTCTTTGTATTTTGGTTTCATGCTGACTGTACTACACTGATAAAACTGTCAGCAATAGTTGATATACATAAAATATTAAAATTATAAGTATAATTTAACACACATTTTGTTCACCACAGATGTCGTTTAATTACACAAAACCCATACCTGCTATAGCATAACACCATCTGTTGACAAATGAACTGGTCTCTGGAAAACTAGCTTTTCCATTCATTAAAAATGAAAATCCTAGAATCTTCATGTACAAGCCCACAGACCTGCTGGTAGGTCTGCGCTCCTAATCATGGTATAGCCTAGAAAAATCATCTGTTATTTGAACAATGACATCAGCAAATTGTCAGTTATTAATGGTTCCCTGTCTTTTGTGGCTACCACTTGGAGACACCAAAACTTTCATGGACTTTAATGGATAATGCATTATCATCAGTTTTGTCATGGAAAATAAGACTGAATAAAAGATTTAATAATATTCTATTGACTACTTGCAGCTCACTTATCTCATTAACTGCAATTTGGATTACTTCTTTAAACTCTCATCTTATTTAATAGCACAGACACAATCTCATTTGTAAGCTGTTTGCATATTTTTTCTACAAATTTTAAAATACAAAAAGTAGAGAGGCAGTTGATTAGAATTCTTCATTTACTGCAATTCTAGTAAATATATTTCCCTATGTACTGATTTCAAGGAACTATTTTTTGTCTTATGTTCATTTAAGCAATCTGTTCCCATGAGAATGATCTTACTTAATTGTCTGTGCCTTTCCAAATTCATTATACTAATTCCTCATTTAATCCAATCTTGTCTCTTTTTGGTACAAGAACAAAATCATTGAATATGTTCCTAACATATGAGTGTTTTAATCACCACTCCTTTCTCCCGAAGAAAATTTAATGTTTGGAACTTATCCTCTGAGATGTAACCTCACGATCGCTTGCTACATACACCAGTCTTTTCTGCCCTCTGTTAAAAGCTGCATGCTATTAACCAACAGCACTTAATAGAGGTTGTAACTTAGCCCTCTGTGTGTAACCTTCTAATGCAGTTCCACTGGAGAGCCATTCTTTCCTATCAGAACAGATTCCCTCATGCATACATCTTTGTAGCTTCCTAGCTACTGGCTGCTGTGACATATAGTATTGCTTGACCGAGTCTGAAGTTCAGTGATTTGTCTTTAATATCCAACTAAATTCCACTAAATTTATATTTTGAATCTCCACTGAAGCTTGCCTTTTGCTCCTTTGTGTAGCATGCTGGTGCTGCATGTCAAGAAGACAGAAGGAAATCTGATTATTTGAAGGTGACCATGGTTTTCACTACCAAATCTCTCTTATTACATTAAGAACTGTCAGAACTAAACTTAAGAAGAATAAATGCTATTTTGCAATCATATGTGATTCAATTTTGCAATCATTTTATATGTTATTTTGTTTATGTATGATGATTCAATGTAGGAGCTATTAAAAATCATATCTAGATTGTAAGGAGCATGCTCAGCAGGATTTCCATGCAAAACTGTAAAGGTTTTTTCCATCCTGAAATTGTACTTGATGAGATTTAGGTGTGAGAAATATCATAAGATTTATCATGAAACCCCTCATCTTTTGAAAGAAAAAAAGAACCAAGCAACACCAACAAGAAATAAGCCAACAAAATATCTGCTGACCACGCTGATGCCCAGGCACAGCTGTGGCTGCCACATTTCTGGCACCTGCCAGAAGGATTTCTTACCTTCACTGCAAACTCAGTTTCTGTTGCTTTATGAACACATCTCTTGCACACTGAATAGGAGCCAATTCCTATGTCCTCCTTGATCTCATATCCATCTGTAAAGTGAATATTGTTCCCATGTAATTGCTATAGAGAAAGACAAAATAAACAAGGTAATCAGGACATGGGTATGTAAATGCAAGGACTAGCCTAGTCTTAATGGAGTGCTTGATCTCATCTTCTCCACAGAAATCTCCTGTCCTTAGTTGGTTTTCTGAGTCCAGCTACAAAAATCTTAAGTTCTTTATGTAAACAAGTGTATCCCAGCCTTTTTTTTTTTACCTCTCTTCAGTCTGTAAAATAAAGTTACTCATTTAGAAATAATGGCAAAAAAGCAGTGATTTTCTAAACTTTTTATGGAATGCAGACAACCACTTCCAATTAGAAATTCACAGGGAACTGTGGGCCCAAATCTCTTGGCAAACCCACATTCCATAACAGTATAAACTTATTTCTAATTACTGAATGGTGAGATAATGTATAAACCACGAATAGCTTCACAAGTTTCAAAATAGATACCCCACATATGGGGCATATCTCGATTTCAGTGTGAGAGAAAAGTTATTATTTTAAGTAAAAATAACTAAGAAAATATTTTTATAGTGAAAATAATAGGAAAATACTTTAAAATTTCTAATTTTATTTATTAAGAGGTATAAAATGACCTACAGCATCGCTAGTTCATACGCCCTTTAAAATGTGATCGGGCAGGCAGATTGGTTAGGTGTTGATGGCTTCCCAAAGCCCAAATCTGAGGCCTTGCTGCAAACTCCATTCCAGGACTCAGAAAATGACCAGCAGCTCTAAAAATCATCTAGGGTCTTCTGTCTAAAAATGTATCCTCGCTAGCAAAGCCCACACAGAACCTTCTAAGACATGCAAGACATGTAACCTTGTAAGACATGCACATGTTACATTCAATATATTTTTACAAGAAAAAAATATTTTCTGGGATGTAATTGCTTGGGTAACAATTCACTTAGTGGCGCACAAGAGAATCTTTAAGAATAAACTATAAATCATTAAAATAGAGAGGAAAACTGATACCATAGGCAAGGACTGTCCCCTTGAGGCATGTGTACCTCTTGCTGTGGGTAAGGGAGGAACTTTTTCCTTGTGGCAAAATTTGCTGCATCTCTGAGCAGCACAGTTCCTGTCCTGATTCACTGTTCCTCTGATGTGTTGAGCCATTTGTAGCAATTTATTTCTGATTTACACTAACGGGAAATTACAATAACTGGAGAGCATGTCATACGGGAATGGCAGCAAGAAACCAAGTATCTGGCAATTGTCCTTCCCCTGTCAAGCCACTCCGGGTTATGTGAGCACAATCAGTCTCTTGTGCAATCACAGCAGAAGCATTATGCCCTTTTACACCCAGGAGCTTGAGTTGTTCATTAAGCCGCTCTGCCAATACAGACTGTATCACACAATTCAAGACAAAACTATTGAGAATGACATCATTCACTGAAAAAACAACACTCCATTACCTGCCCTGCATGCACAACTGGGATAGAGTTTCGGGTGTTCAGAAGTACTTTTCATCTGAGCTGTGATAAGGTGTGATCCCTATGTCATTTATAGGGCAGTGGAGAACATGAACATAAATACAAAAGCCTTTGGAAAAAAAATTCCCATTTTCCATCTCCTACATGCTGTATGGAAACAGATGAGGGTTGGGTAGCTGTGAAATGTGGAGGCAGTTTAAATACAACATACACATATGTATCTGCCCACCAAATGCGAAATTTAACATCAGCGTCCGTACCTGCACAATTGGATGAATGGTGATTTTGTGCACATCTTGCTGTGCAGGCTCCTGCACCAAGTTAGAGGCAACAAAGCTGAACCCTCTAAAAAGATGATGAGCATTGGCACTTGGAGGAACACCTGGAGAATCTGTAGAAGGAAGAAAATGACTTCATGAGATGCACAAAGGATTAGAAAGTAATAGCACAGCACCTGCAATAGACAAAGTCACCCCTGCCAGTCAGCAGACTCTGCTGAACTGGTAGGCACGCGTGAATCTAATCCACCTCCATAATCAAGACTTTGATGTGTCTTCTCCATCCCTTTCCTTTGGATCTGAACAGCACAGAGATATTATTTGCAAGGATCTCCGTTCTCGGGTACAGAGGTTTTTTCACAGTGGATGTTCATTCCAGTGCGAAGCACTGCCTGTGCCAGGAGTCTGCACAGAGAGAGAAGGCACAGGATGGCTAGGCTAGGAGAAAGACGGATGGCTCAAGGCAGGGCGCTCCTTTGGCTTAGCAGAAGTGGAGTGGAAAAAAGCTGCAGGATGCTTTATCTGTCCTTTGTGGCACACCTTGGCTACAGAGATTACAAAGGCTAAAGTAATATGGTGCATTGCCTGGGTGAGGAGAATGCAAAGGAGGAAAGACCTGAAGCGAGTGTAAAAGCATGATGCTCCAGTAGTGGTGGTTTGCAGTCTCATAAGGGTCTTTCTGGAGCAGCTTTAGGAGCTGGGACCTACTCCAGGGAAGAGACTGGTTGACTTGTCCTCAGGCGAACAAACTGGCGGGGGGTGTTTTAACTAACCTCCCCACTCAGCAGAGGAATTTCTGCAGTTCCTGTAGAGCCCTGAATTGTTCTGCCTTTGGAATGAAACAACTAGAAAACAGTCCCTGTTACCTATGCCACCACTCACTGAGAGAAACATCTTACCAAAGCAAGAAGAGGCACACTTCACTTAAATTCTGAAACGCTTTAAAAAGATCTTTCTCCCCAGTGTATGCTTTGTCCTGGGCATTTTCATAAGCAGGAAGAGCAGCACTGCAAACCATTCCTGGGTAGCTGGGTAGCTGGCTGGGTATTGCGAAACCTACGCTGCCCAAATTTGCTCATCTTTTATTTGTTCTTTTTTCCCCTCACCTTTACATTTCCTTCAATGCAACATGATTTACCATGACAAGGTTTAGTCCCTCTGAAGCCATAATATGGTAAAACAAATGATCTGCTCAGAAATAAGCAAAACTGGGACTGCAGCTAATTCTATGTCTCATTACAAAGTCTCCTCAGCTTTGACTGGAGTCAGAAATAAGCACAGCAAGTCTGACCTCACTCCAAAGTATATAGAAAAGCTTGTTTTTTGGTAAAAATGATGTGAGCTATTTGTTCATCACAGTGTGTTGTTGGGCACTGTCCTTGCAAATACATGGATGACTCACACCAGACCTCTTGCATGTCTGGGTACCTCTTACAATGGCTTATCTACTAAGTAATTTTCCAAGAAGAATTAATTAAGGGGAAAAAAAAATGTTTGTTTTGAAAAAGGAATGGGAATAATTCAAATCTGAACACTCCTGAACTTTAGAAAAGCTGTGATCCAGCTCCAAACCACAAGTGTTAGGTCATCTCTATTTAAAATAACTGTTCCTTCATAATTCACTGCTAATCTCTTTATCAAACACTGTAAAAGAGCAACTAATTATTTGGTGTTCAACATTAAATATTCATATGCCCACCATATGAACTAGATGTTAACACACTTGTGTTAAGTACAAAATTGTGTTTAAATCATATTAACTGTGATAGTTATGAACTACCATTTTCCTAGCTTTGATAAATCCAGAATAATTTCATATATCTGAATTAGACCCACATGCAAACACCAATCTCGTATAATGGTTATCTTCCCAACTGTGAAAGCCATAATGCTTTGCCCTAGTTGAGCATCTAACGTTAGAGGATTTATAAAGGCTTCATAAATTTTAAGTAATTTACTTCAGTGTGCTTCACCGGGGTTAGCAAACATTATTATCTTATTTGCAGAAGAGGAGATTTAGATACCTGAGGTGCGATTTTACATACTTTTTCTCAGCAGTAAAGCCAGCTGAAGATGTCTGAGCTGATTATGGAACACTGCTCCATCACTTAAAATACCACAACCATTTGTGGACTGAACTCTAAGTTGGATCACCACAATGATCTTGGTTTGATCCTTTTTCAAATCACCACTTAGAAGCTGGGATTACTTCAGTCTCCTGCTCCCTGTTAGGCTCCATAGATAGCTGAGTCAACATAAATGAGATGTTGGTTCACAGTGGTGGACTTCAGAAACAAATGGCCAGAAAAACCGACTCCAGCTCAGATGAATCCCTGAGAAAAGGTAATGTGAAACTAAACCCATAATGATGAACTGTCAATGATGGAAACTGCATCTTTGGCATCCTCTGAGGAGAGTTTAGGAATCTGCGGAAAGCTGTTTCAGCCTCCAGGCTAAAGAAAGCTTTCTGTGATAGAGCAAACTACTAGACCGGCAAGTTACTGGATCCAAAACTTTGACATAAACCTGATTCCAGGCTCATTCATAAAGACAGAGTGCAAAGTGATTGTATGTATCTGTGCCTCTCCTTGGTAATATACATATGCTGCCAGCCTGCGAGGGCTTTTCTATCGCTCTGGAAGTGTACAGGAACTCACACTTCCAATTACACCCATTTTGAGATTATAGGGTTTGATTCCCAGACCACTTTCCATAACAGCATGAAGCAGAACCATGGCACGCCATCTCCTTGCTCCAGCCCCCATCCCAAGACAAACCTTCTGAGTCAATAGCTTCCATGAGATATCAAACTGAATTACGCAGCAGTAGTAACACTTACAGTGTAAAATATAATCCCGGACATCAGCACATACATGAAGTACAAGGGATTTCATGACAGTACAACGGAAGATGTGTGAACTTCCGAAGCAATCTGAACTTTCAGTGTTTCTCTGAGATATTCTAGGGAAGCACCAGCCTACGCTTCTCTCAAGATCAGAGTAACTTGCAGTCTCCAATATTTTAGAGAAACGGGCATACGGGTCCTCTGAAATCTGAATTAAAGCTAAAATCAGAGGTGTGAAATATATTTGCCTTGTTCCCAGGCAATAGAAATATCAGAACTTCACTAACATATACTGGAGATAGGTGGATGTTCCAGTTGGGTCCAAATAACTGGAGTATAACCTTTCCTTATAGCTTCAGTCTGCACATCTGTGCCAAAAAAAAAAAAACCCAAAACCTAGGAACCAGAATCCATGTCTAGCAAGAGGCAATATTATAACTGGGATTACCCTTCTGAGGTTACTGATATTCTTGCTTTCCACTCAGAGAGTGGAAAGACGACGTTTTGTGCAACAACCAACATATACTGCACAAAATGTAATATTTGTGTTGGGAAATAGAAATTATAGGAGCTACATCCTCACTACAAGGATTTTCTAAATACTGTAGGTCAAATTCCCCTTTGATCTGAGAACTTCATGATTCTCCATTATTGTTAACCATGTATTAACTTCCAACCGTCCATAGTCTATGTGATTTCATAATTAAAGAAAACATCTCTGGAATATATAATTAGATACTAACTTGCAGAGATGCAAAGTTCTTTGAAGCTAAGGTAATTTAAAACAGTTGAGGTAATTTAAAACAGTTAAATTCAGCTAATGTAAGCAACAATAATAGTAATAAAATAGCGAATCAACAATTAGTTTTACTATAAAAAATGCAGACATTAATGTGAAGTTGGTGAAGTGTTTATGAACTTCTCTTCTTAGAAATGCAAAACACTCTTTGCATCCTGCTGGACATTGAAAAATCCAGCAATCCCACAGGTGATCAAACTTTTTGACTCAGTTGGAATGGGGAAGGAGAGGATGAATGAACTGAATCACTAAAAAGATCCATCACCCATGTGCCATTGCACTAACCCGTGGGGGTCCGAGATGTAAACTCTGGATCAAAATGAAAGGTGTCTTCTGGCCGTCCCACCGCAGGCTTGAAAGGTGGCTTGATTTCTTTCCTATATAGTTTCTACAAGAAGAAGAACAGATCACAATCAGCAACATAACAACAATCTCTATGCCTTCAGTACCCACATATAGGCTCTCCTTGTTTGTTTAGGGTGTCCCATACTTGCAAGATTGACAAAGAAAATGATGAAGCCACAGCTCCGGCTCTTGCTTGACTGGTATGCTTAAAATCTGTGCCCTGGATGGTCCATGCAGTTTTTACTTACTAGAACCCAGAATGTAAACACAGATGTTTCTGGTCAAAATTTAGCCCATGGACAGACACAATATTCCAGCTGGGGCATCTGAAAATTCATTGATCTTATGGGCAGGACTGGAATGTGTAATGGTAACACCAAGAAACTGTGCATGGATGAATTCAGTATCGCAGTGACAACAAGCGCAAAGAACCGCTAGGAAGCGGTGACTGCTTTAGCATTTATTATTTGTCAAGAACTCGCAATATGTTTGACACTCTGCCAGACAGAGCTAAGCAACAGGCCTTGCTGCTTGGAGCTCACAACCTAAACAAGTGACTTGTTCTTTTGGTGTATCTGGTAAAATGGAAGGGGCTTACAGCTGAGGATTAGATGAAATTCCCATCAAAACACAGTGGGAAGAAAGCACTGCAGATGGGTATGAAATCATGTTAAAGGCCTAAACGTAGCTTCGGCAGAGGAGCAAAACCAAGGAAGAAGTTGAGGAAGAGGGGTGTAAAAGATGTAAGCACTACTAGGTGAGTTTTTGCTGGGGAGTGAGGGGGTACATAGAGGACCCTATAAATAACAGTCAACATATATGCATGGTAATATCCTGCCTTCCTTACCAGGGATTTCGTGGCCTTTTTACTCATGCTTAGCAGTGTTTAAGAAATTGCTTCACTGTGATCCTTTGCAAGCATTTATGCACACACACACATGCACATGCTCTGGGAGATGAATAAACTGAGGCTCAGTATGTCTGGATCTGACCTGAAGCCTACAGAGGTTAATGGGAAGAGTCCTATTGATTTCAGGGATTTTTGCATCATCTCTACTTGAACTGACCAAACCTGAACACCATGCTGATGGTGGCATGGGGAACAGAGCTCCCATTTGACTCCCTGCCCCACATTTCCATCCCTAGGCTGTGCTCCCTTTCTAGCAATGCTTTTGTTCTCAGGTTTCAAAGAGCTGAATTAGTTGCCACAGACAGCCCCCAACAATTAACGTCTGAGCAAAAACATTTCTTTTGAACTTGCAAGTCATGATAAGAGCTGGACAGCAATTTTCTGGCTGTTTGCAATATGTATTTTCAGGTTAACTCTTAAAACAACTTCATAATGAGCTGATTTTTCAAAATATTTAATGGAGATTAATACATGCTTGTCCAGTGCTTTGCATGCAGGAAGATTCTTTTTAACTGTGTTTTTTTTTTTGTGGTGAATTAACTTCTATAATATAAAGCATGTGGTCATACCTAAGATATATATATACATCAACATAATTTAAACTTCATTTTGCATAGATAAATAATGGTTCTTGAGGCAGGACATTCTGCAGCATAGTATTAGCATTAGCATAAAGCAGATGTTTGTGGCTGAATTATGATTCCTTGGAAAAGTGGAATGGTGAGGCTGGAAACGACTCTGCAATAATTAATGGCCATTTCACCATAAAAAGTTCCTGCTTGCGTAAAACCACCCTGTATCTTCCGAGAGAAAAAGAGATGAATACTTGCTGTGAGCCACAATGGAAAGCCAGTCTTCCAAATAATTAAAAGCCAGTCACAATCTTAAGCAGGAAGTGTCACTCATCAACTGAAAAGTATCAACCTAGTAATTAACATATACATTTTTCTGTCTGCACAGAGCTTTAAAAGAGCACTCAGCACCTACTGAAGGTTTTTCTGTTGCTAGGATTTCACCTTGAGGAAGCTATTTGCTTCCAGCTTCCTTTTATCCGTCTTAATTCACAATTGCAGTCCTACTGCAGAAAGTAATATGGTCACACACACATGCTTCCTCCTTGAATTAAATGCACCCCTCATCCTGTGAGGTCCAAAAACTGGAAAAAGTTTTAGAACTGTACATTCGTGAACTGCACTCTCTTTTGATTATCGTAACCATATTCTCCCCGGCCTCTTAATTCCTTCCCCTCATCTGTAGTTTCTTAAGTGCTGTTGGAGCTACATTTGTGTTTTGAATCCCTAACCCACATCCTCCACTACTAAGGAGGGATTTGAGATTCATCATGAGTCACATGCCACCTAAAGATGTGTAATCACAAATCCGCTTGTTGGGAGGGGATGGAAACAAAGATGTTGCTTGTGTGGGAGAAAGAAACCTCCTGTGAGCGTAAACTGGACGACACCCTTTTCCATTTCCTTTTCCACTTGCAATAAAAATTGCTTCTGACTAGACGATCAGGAACAGCAAAAGGTAAACTGCCTAAAACATTTTTTTTTCCCAGGCTCTTGAATCAGTTAGCTAGATGAAATCATTGAGGAACAAGTACGAGCTGAGCAGTGTCATCTGCGGGCTTTGCCATCCCACACTGGCTCCACTGCTCTGAGACAACCACTACAACCAAAGCCATTTCACTGAAGCAAACTAAACCACAAAGCAGAGGTAAATGTGAAGGTTTGCTGCAGGCAGAAAAAAAAAATGTCCCATATCCTGTTGACTCCAATATGCAATGTGACAGAAGCTGACCTAAGAAAACCGTAAGAATCATGACCACTCTTTTCCATGAAAACAGAGAACAAATCTCTTGGAAGATTTAAGATCCTTCTGGACTTTCCAAGAATATTGCTCATTTTAGGTGAAATGTATTAACTTATTATCTCTTACCATGGTCCCAAAATTATTCGGGCCTGAGGGACCAATTGATCTCTTCCAACATAAACCAACCAGAGTGGCAAATGACATAGCAAGGTTAAGTCTGAAATCTTGTCTTTGACCATTTTTATCAGGCTGTCATGTAACTTGTGGTAAACTTTAAACAGTTACCTACATCCCAAGTCTCGGCAGTCCTGGCTCTGTACGCAGAAATCATTGGGAGTTCCACCATCTATTTTAATGGAAACAGTGTCCCAGTTCTCCCAGCTAAAATGCCAATTTTCATATCCAAATTATTATTTTGGGGCATCTTATATTATGCATTCAAAACTGACTTTGGATATTTTAGTGCTAGCCAGAGCTTTTAAATTTCCTGTTGAATGCTCAAGATCTCTGTATGTGTATTATTTTGCACAGGTGTAAGAAGCTGATTTTTTTTTTTCCTGTATTGCTTCCACACCCATAAAGGAGAAATGTATTCCTTAGCCCTTAAAGTTTAATTGAGAATGTAATTTTTCTCTCTTTCCCAGTAAAGAATAACCTCCCTACATCCCACTCCCACTTATTAAGCTGGCCACAGCATTGGTTTATCACAGAAAAACGTAACCAACAGGTATCCGGAATCACTGTGCATCCTGCATGGCTGCCAGATCCAGAGGCTGCGTGGATGGAGTGCATAATCCACAAAATGAGGGGGATGAACTCCCAGGTGTGAAAACACTGATTTAGATATTAACACTTGAATACATATCCATGCTTCTGTCTGCTTATCAGCCCCTCGCATCCCTCTGAGACTTTGATAATCAGTACCTTCAGATTAATAAATACCTGTGAATTAACCAGAATGCAGTTCTATAGCAGTTTGAGAAACTGTTTGTTTCTAAAGTATCAGGTTGATTTCAGAATACAGACTTTTTTTAAATTTTGATGTCCACAGAAGGAGATTACTTTTGATGAAAGGATCAAAAGACTGTCAAGATTGCATTTGCTTTGACTAGTGACAAAAATATAACCAGCAATCAAAAGAACACTGTGCATGAACGCATATGTCACAAAGAGGTACTCCCTATACAGTGCCAGTTGGATATCTTTCATTTAAATGGGTTTTAATGATTAAGTTCCATCTAAATGCTAAAATTAACTCTTCAATTTGTTTCAGATCAGTTCAGAATCAATCTGTGATAGTTAGAATTGGGTACCTCCTGCTCCGAAGATGTTTTTTCTCATTGTATCTTGGTCAAACTAATGGCTGGCTGCTACTGAAAGCCCACTTGCTTTCTCTGCTTGCATTGTGTCTGCACTAGCATTCATTTGATACAGTTGTGTATCAGGATTTTCACAGAATTATCTTTCTACTGGCTTAGCTTGCTGAACTTGTTCATTACAGAGTGAGACAAGAACCAGAGATGGTGCAAAAATGGAGGGAGGAGGCTGCTGGTGTGCACAGTGGCATGGTGCCATGCTTCTGGCGTCACTGCAATTCCAGCTTAGCTGGAGAGAAAAACTGCTTCCTCCTCCCCTTCTGCGTACTGGGACTCCTCTGAGTCACCTACAGCTCTGTGACAGGACTGTCATGCTGCCCCTTCTGGCTGAACTCCTCAGTCCCCTTTGGGACCACCTGTAAGTGTGCATCAAGGGAAACGTACTGCAGCCCATGGGCCAGGCTCAGCGCAGGGACCGGAGACAAGAGCATGGACTGCAATCTCCACGTGGCACTCTGGCAGCTCAGGCAGAGGCAGGCAAATGCTGAAGCAATCTGAACTGAAACATTTCTGTTTTGCAAAGTCAACATGTGAAGATTTATGTAAAATACAGAAGTAAAAAAATCTTTCAAATTGAATTTATTTCCCAAACCTAGCAACGCACAATAAAACGTGGTATNACAACAGAACAAAAACCAATCCTTGAAATAACTAATTTTCCTCTAGGTCCCAATGACCTTTTCTTAATCTGTTGCCAGATCCCTGATAAGAGCTTCACCTGAACACACCTCATCAGCTGGGACTCAAGGAATACACCAGGGAGACTAGTAACAAAATGCTGGACGGACATGTGTCTGTCCCTTGCCATTTATAAGCAGTTAATTTATTATCATCTTTAAAAAAATGCAGTCCTAAAAAAAAAAAAACAGAGAAATAAATGCCTGTGTATGTGCCTGGAAAATATCAAAAAAAAAAAAAAAAAAGAAAAAAGGTTTAATTAAAAAT